>JAQIUQ010000439.1:0-77500 GCA_030378365.1 Hybognathus amarus
TTTATCTGAAATGGAAAGCTTTTGTTACATTAAACACTACCCTTTAAAAAGTTTGGGGTCAGTAAGAATTTGTATTTTATTTTTGGGGAAATAAATAAGAAATCAATACTTCTATTCATCAAGGATGAAGTTACATTGATCAAAAGTTACAGTAAAGACATTTATAATGTTAGAAAAGATTCTAATTAAATAAATGCTGTTCTTTGAACTTTCTATTCATCAAAGAATCCTGAAATAAAAATGTAAAAACTGTTTTCAACATGGATAATAATCATACATGTTTTTGGAGCATAAAATCATCATATTAGAGTGATTTGTGAAGGATCATGTGACACTGAAGACTGGAGTAATGATGCTGAAAATTCAGCTTTTTTCAGAGGAATAAATTACATTTTAATATATATTAACATAAAAAAGTCATTTTAAATTGTCATAATATTTACAATATTACTGTGTTTTTTGTGTATTTTATCAAAAAAATTGCAGCCTTGGGTGAGCAGAAGAGACTTCTTTAAAAACATAAGAAATCTTACCGATCTAAAACTTTTGACCGGTAGTGTGTATATAGAATATAATCTCTGTTACCCCACTTCTAGAAACTCCTGTTTTAATTGGTGTTAAAAACTCCTGTTAGGATTTACTAAAGACACGCAGCGAAAAAGTAGCGCTGAAAAGATGTGGACAAGGTTATTTTGTGGCTTATTGCACATGCATTTGGATGATAAATGTATTGCGTGGCATCTGTATTGCGCTCTCGTACGCTAATGTTTAGTAAATCTTGCCCATGTTTTCCTCTAGTATCCTATAACACTGACCCTTTCTAGAGCGGTGATAGTGAATCACTCCAGCAGCCACAGACCCCAGCAGCAGAACAGCAGCACTACTCTGCCAGAACAGCTGGAAACACACCTGGATCATATACAGACAGACATTAGTGAGAGAGATATCAGACTGTGTGTTTAAACAATGTTCATTGGATATCTCTATGGCCATTATATCTCTGGGAATACTTTACATGTTCAAATTGGAGATGTGAAGCTCAGGCCTGTCCATATTGTGTCTTTTGCGTGTATCAAGTCTGTTATTTCAAATGTAGGCGTGTGGTGTGCATGCTCTATACGGAAGTCAACTAAACGGTTGTGGTGTGAATAATCATTGTTTTTTCAAGTGCCGTTTGTTATTGAACAGAAAAACACTCAACTTTTCAGACGGCTCATAAAGCGCACAGTACGCCATGTGACAAGAACTAACCGAAGCTTTTCTGCGCGTTTTTAGGTGCATATGAGTTACCTGAAGAAGTAAATCACACGGGCCCCTGCAGTGATGGCTTCTGTCGTATTCAGAGCGCACATCAATGAATGAAGCCGCATTCTCCTTTTCAAGCGTTGGGCCGGGCTTCGTCGTTGTACCTTTGTCACGTGACTGACTGTGCGCTTATGGCGCGCTTGCGGCATTCTGAAAGTTGAGATGTTTATCTCGATGCGGCGTGGACGCGCTTGGAAAAACTGAGGTGATTGCACCGCTTCCATAAGAGCGCGCATACCGCGCGCCTAAATTTGAATAATGAGTTGAAGTTGCTGCAAAAGACGCGATATGTGAACAGGCTTCCTTTATTCCAATGCGCAAATAATCCCATTATAGTTTACTGAAAATGTGGATGTTTTTCCAGGAGAATCAAAGATTAACTTCCCCTGTTTTCAACTAAACCGTCTGTTTGCTCAGCCGCCATGTTCTGTTTGCATTGCAGTATCTATCAGCGTTATTAATTTTTTTCTGACACTCAATCATAAGTAGGTTTTTAATATAAATTTGACAAACAATATTTATAGATATTTTAATGTTTAAGTTATTGCTTTTAAATAACAGTGTATAAATAAACTGTACTATACATGCTTTATGCACATCCACATTAAAAATGAAAAGGAGAAAACATACTCAAGTTAATATTTTGCCTTTTTCAAACGTGGACTTTATTGGTTTTGTTTTCTTAACATAGACACGAAACAATAAAACCAATAACAAATACAGCAAAATGAAAAGAACAATATTAATGCTCTCATGTAATCTAAAGACATATGAAAGAAAGTAGGATCTAGGATTTCAATAATATGATGATTCAATTTATTTGAAAATTTTCAATATATATTTTTTATATATATTTTTTTATAATATATATATATATACACACACACACACACACATATATATATATATAAGATACACACACACACACACACACACACACTCTTTTTCTTCATCATTATTTTTTGCAGTTTCATGTTGATGAACTTAACATTTACAGTTGCCAAAGAATTTCTTGTTTTAAAAGTTTAATTCATTTCATGGACTATTAAGTGTTTTTGTACACAAAAAATGTACAATACATCATGGAAGACAATCCAATGTTCGTAATATTATTCAGACATAGAAATAACTGTTCACACTTTTATGACAAATAGACCATAATATACAATATTTTGCATGTCATTCCTTCCTCTACTGTATTTAAAGAGACACAAAATGTCCTGTGTCACACTAAAATAAGGCAATATGAACAAGGAGCAGAAATTTCTAAAATGAAGGTTTTTATTCCAAGAAGACACACTTAAGTCCAAGCGGAGCGACAGTGCTGATCGACACACACACACAAGCTCTTGTAAGAACACTAACACACTCACCAGCTGACCACAGAGAATGAATGAGGAGGAACTTACACACACAGGGATCAAAATAAATGACAATCAATCAGCTGTAGGAATAATCAGTGTCTATCGAAACTAATGAGTCATGGGATATGAAGATATGAAGACAAAGAAACACATGACAAGTGAAAACGAAACTAAAAGTCCATGAAAATTAAAATAACTAAACAGAACTCTATACAGCATGACATTGACGTTCAAATGTGTTTTTATCTTTAATTTTGTAAAAAAAATAAGGGTAAATAACAGAGGGACTCACCACTGACGGTCACTGAATGTTTTTATACGGTGTCATCATGAGAGCTGCTGATCTTCCGTGTGATTTTTGTTCTGTCACACTTGCGGTTTCTGTTTAAACTTTGTCTTTTCCTGAACTTTCCGCTTCGTATCAGTTCCTGCTTCAGAACGTCCAGTGTGTTCAGATCTGATGTGTGTGATGGTCAGTAGATCCGGTCTTATAGTCCACCTCCAGTCTGTCTCTGAATCTCCCGTCTTCTCCATCATATAAACAGCTCGTGTCGGGATGTCGTTGATCAGAGCTATGCGAGTGTCGTTGAAATACCACAGCATCTTGTCGATGTTGTTTTTTGATAACACCAGTGTGTAGAACGACTGGATCTCCATCCATCACGGACACTGTCATCACTGCATCGCCAAACACACCTGAGGACACAAATAAACAATGAGGCTGCTTCTTGTGTCTGTGTGCATCAAACACTGTGGATCCGGTGTAGACACCATGTAAGAGAGATCCATTGCAGTGTAGACAGCCACAAAGACAGCTTTGTAGGGACGCATCGAAATTTCACATATCGAAAATTATCTTCTGAAATGGCATTCTGTTCTTTTTTTTGGCTGAAAGGAAATAACATTTTTCTTGGAAGGCACACCTTTTTGGAAACACTTTAAGGAGTTTTGAAGTCGCGATCTGATTGGTTGAATTCAACAGGATGTCCGTGAGACGGTGCTGCGTCACCGTTCTTCAGCGGTCCTGACAATGAGTGCTTACCAGGATCAAGTAAACACTGGATTTTCAAAAGTTTGCAGCTCCATTGTTGCACTAAACTAAACAACATTGGAACTACGAATGAAGCAAATTATATTGATATAATGATATTTAATATAATTTTAATATAGGCATATTTTCGGTCAGTTTTTTTGTGTTATTTTAAACAGAAGTGTGGTTAGAAATTAATAATTATTTTTTTAAAATGCAATTTTCTATCCTGAATTTATGGTTTCAGCATAATAGTAAACAAGTACTTTAGTGCTTTCTATGTCATATTCAAAATCGCCTATTTTTTTCATGCTGCTTACGGCAACGTAAATGATAGGCCTACAAGTTTCCTATAAATGTGGATTTACTCACGAAATTGCAATAATTGACAATAAAGTTAGCATAATAAGACAGGACCATTAACGTGGATTTAGCAATGTAAATGCAATCTAATAACCTATGTTAGATAAATATTCAGATTTCATTATTCCAATACTGTTCTAATTATTTATATATTTAAAAAATAATAATAACTGAGCCGTCTGTTGGCTGGAACACGCTAGCATTCTGCTATTGTGTGACGTCATCAAATATTTGAACGGATTTTTAGAATAGATAAGTGAACTTAAAAAATGCAATTTTCATCTGAGTGTATTACTGCAAGCGCCTCCCTTTCGAATGCAACTCTCTGGAATTACAATCATCTGAGAAGTGGATTTCTGGGAGTAAGAAAACCCCATAGACTCCCATTGATTCTGCACTCGACCGCGAGCGCCCCCGCATGGACAGAGACGTGTTACTGACAGCCAGTCCAGAAACCGGAGTAAGCCAAGACATTCTCTGGAGTTACTCAGCAGACCTCTCCATACAGCTAGGCTACTTTCAATAAAGGCAGAGAAAGAAGAAAGCCTCAGAGATTTTAACTATCTTTCCATGCATCGATACATAATGTACATTCCAGATAGCCTATATTCTCTCGAGACGTTTCCACATTTTAACCCGATGATTTGATGTAGCCATAAAACATAATATTATAACGTCTTTTGTGTTAATGATGTGTGTGTGTGTGTGTGTGTGTGTGTGTGTGTGTGTGTGTGTGTGTGTGTGTGTGTGTGTGTGTGTGTGTGTGTGTGTGATCGTGATATACATTTGGCCTGTTTTCTGCGAAGAGAAAGAATTAGAAAAATAAGCCTCCCTGCCCAACAACATGTTATTTAAAACATCGCACAAGTAGGCCTACAACACAAGACAGCACAATTTTAGATTTTATTTTTAAATAAAAATCATCGATGAAAATGGAAAGCATTAAACTAATCAAATAGTCTAATATCTAGTGTCTTACCATCAACGATCAAAACGCAGAGAGTGATCAGCACAAACCAGCATCCCATCTTCTCATTCGCGGTGTTTCTTGTTGCTATAGAGACTTTCTTCCTCACGAAAAACGCCCTCAAGAATATGATAATCAGTGTTATAAATGTCGGATAATAAAATACACGACCTCATTTATCCACATCTAATCACAATAATTAATATTTCTTAGACCAAATGTAATAGCCTGCGGCATGGGTTACAGTTAAGTCTGAAAGGAAGCGAAAGTGAAATAGCTACAAACAAAATAGCGGATATCGTCAGCTAAACCCACAGTGCATATAGCCTAAATAACAATATAGAATTATGAAGTCTCTTTGAATAAAATCTATTCTATTTAAACAGTCACACACAAAACCACGGTGTTTTCCTAGCAGAAAATAAAGTGAAAAGCGTGACTGTGTGACACAGCCTAGATTGCTCATAGTGAAACTGCTGTAAGCGTATTTATATAATTGAACTAACATAGTACTAACCTCGTATTTGACTCCCTCCACTCAAAGCAAAATTTCAATTGAATCTTTAGATGAATAGGCTACATAATTTAGGGAAACATTCAAATAAGTCGAAGGCAGGTGTTCATGCATTCCCCCATCTATGAACTTATAAGTTTGGAAGACTCAAAACTTCCGCTTTTAACCATAAACACAACACATTGCAATGAATAATAATAATTATAAAAAATCATTACAGATCAAATTACTTGTGTGCTGAAGATCATTTTACACCTGTAAGAAGAGTATCGTGAATATTGTGAAATAAATGTGGTCTTTAACAGCCACAAGGGTGGTCAGTTTGTGTTGGGGGAGGATTTGAGGATTCACACACACACACACTAGATCAATATTCTCACTTCTGCTGTGTCGGGGCAGTCTGTTTTCAGACACTTCCAGCATTCACATCTTATAGTGCTCAAAGAAATGCATGTTGTCTTTTTGTTCTGCTTGTGGTGGTTGTACGAACTGACTGGTAAGTAATAAATGTGTTTTATATGTTTGTATAGATATACTGATTTAGTTCATGCTTTAGTTTTTATGTAGAGTAATAACATGGAGATGCATTTGCTATTATTTTCAAATATTGAACTGAATTATTACTTATAAATTAATGTTTTGGATGCAGGACTATCATCAGAATAAATTACGGAGACAGATTCAGATTCCCTCTAACTTCTCTAATTTTAGCTTTATTCATGTGTTCCTTCATTTAGCTTATTTTCTGTCTGTAGTGCTGTCTGGTGTCTTCATCATTTTACTTTTACATAGTACTGATCCTAAATCTAATTAAATCAACATAAAGTTATTTTTGGACCCTAATCTCTGTTCTTTAGGAGTGTTTGCTGGGACAGATGCAGTGAAGTCAGTGTCAGTGATGGAGGGAGATTCAGTCTCTCTAAACTCTAATGTCACTGAGACGATGGATGATGATCTGATTCTGTGGAGGTTTGGAGATAAAAACACTTTAATTGCTGAAATCAATGTACTGGACAACAGCATGACTGTATATGATAATGATACTGATGGGAGATTCAGAGACAGACTGAAGCTGGACAATCAAACTGGATCTTTGACCATCACAAACACCACAACTGAACACACTGGAGTTTATAGACTGCAGACTAACAGTGTGAGAAAGAGTTTCAATCTCACTGTCTATGGTGAGTTAAATTATTTTTACACACTTATTTTTTACTTTCCTTTTCAGCCTGTTGAATACTTTCACTTTGAGTAGTGTATTGTTTGTTAATGACATCAACTCTCTCTCTTTCTGAATCTTTCTCAGCTCGTCTGCCTGTTCCTGTCATCATCAGTAACTCTTCACACTGTTCTTCATCAAATTGTTCAGTGGTGTGTTCATCATCAGTGTTGAGTGTGTGTGATGCGACTCTCTCCTGGTACGCAGGAATGAGTGTATTGTCCAGCATCAGTGTGTGTGATCTCAGCATCAGTCTCTCTCTACCTCTGGAGGTGGAATATCAGGATAAAAACACCTACAGCTGTGTGCTGAACAATCCCATCAGCAACCAGACCACACATCTGGACATCAACACACTCTGCAGACACACATGTGAAGGTACGACAGCAGATCATATGTGTGTGTGTGTGTGTGTTTACTGACCTGATCTCTGTCGTCTGTTGTAGATCACTAATGCATTTTCTTATTTCTTTATCATTACAGCACCGGACACACACTCTTCTTCACTCTCTCCAGTGTCTCTGATAGTGTTGATCTCTGCTGGATCTCTGATGATTGTGTCTGCAGTCGTGATATTTTCTATTCGCAGGAAATGTAGAAAAACTTCTGAAGAAGGCAAGTGTTTGGCATTAATCTATAACACAACACTGGGCAGTGCTACGGGGTACATTTTCAGGACATCCTCTGACCTCAGACATATGAAGACAAAATGGCATCGCACCTTAGACTGAAAAGCTGTACAGCTTCAGGTCTCAGGAAAAACAATGTCAGGTGCCAGGCCTCGAACAATTGGGCATCAGACGAAACAGCCTCAGACTAAAAGAAATTAGACATTGAACAGCAGTGACTATAGATAGCGCATATAACAATCACATCCTTTTCATTTTCCTGCCAAAAAGGTTTCAAGTTCTTCACATACAGGCTTTTATAGACAAACAGGAAGTCAGGGGAAAGTCAATTAAAATTCTTACATATAGCCTTTTTAATGCTGTAACTTTGACAGCCATGATAATAACACAGTATGTTGTGAAAAAACATCTAGTTCTTTATGCATCTTTTATTATTGTTGAAACAGATCAGACTCTTGAAAAAGAGATCACTTACGCTGAGCCAACGTTCATCAAAAGAAACGCACAGAAAACGGTAAGATAAGTTATTCATAAGTTATGTTGTCCATCTCTGTATAAATTTAGTAGGCAGTCAAATGTATGTAAGCGTGTACACAGTAAAGGGCCGTATACACCGGGATGAACATCGGCGCGCGTTATTCGCCAGCGTTTTTTGTGATCACACTCAAGCGATTTTTGCTGACGATGAGTGAACATGCAAATTCATTCCCTGACATTAGATGGCGTCCAGCTCCACAATACCACTCCATAGATACAGCCCTCTTATCAAGATGTTTGTAGTCGCTGTCGCGTTTGTCATATAGTTTCGATTTTATTTCGGAACATAAAGTATTTTCAGAATTACTTTATGTTCCGACACCAGCGAAACCCGGCAGTGTAGACGCTACTTGGCGAACATCTCCTTCGCCATTACGTGTGTGTGCGCTCGCCAAGAACGTTTTGTGTTTGAGCGCCCCAAAGTTGTGTTTTTACTGTAACTTCAGAAGCAACAGACACGTGAGCAAAAGCGGCAATCTCATTGGTCGATAGGATTTGACTGCGACGCTTCAAACTGAAAAAACTAACCGTACGTCACACCGCCGCCGGCGAGAGCGGCAAAATCCGCTCTTGCAGCTCTGTCAACGACGCCGTGGAAAGATTCGTGGATGCTCTGATGCTCTGACGTAGATCGAATGCGTGACTTTTTTAAAACGGTATTTAAAGGGGCCACAAAGCAAACAAGCATGTCGGTCATTATTTTTGCAGAAAATTGATCGATGGAAATAACTTTAAAATTATAGTGACATGTTTGCTAATGAAATAAACAAATGAAAAGCCATATGTGTGTGGTGTGGCTTTTGTGTTCATGGTTAAGTGCTATTATAATTTGCATTCCCGCTGAAAAAGTGTTCTAGCACGAAAATCTTGCCTATAAATAGTGCTGCGCGCCCTCTTATCAAATTCAAATGATCAACCTCCTCTATTTTGCTTGGGAACTAATGTGGCCGGAACCAAAGTTTACAGGACTGCGTTCTCTGGAATTCTCTCAAACGGAACACTTCTACATTCCGATTGGTTGCCGCTGGTTGCGCCGAACCGCGTCATTGCTCATTACCATAAAGTTGAACTGATTTCAACTTTCCTCGCCGCTCTCACCGTCCAAGACGCGCCGCTCCGCCCTCGCTGGAGCTCGCCGCCGGCTCTCATTGAAAATGAATGACTTCCGGCCACTTTGACGCTCCGCCAGCGGCGGTGTGAACGTACGGGTAACCCGAGGCGGTTTTCAAAATTGACGCGTGGCGCTTTTTGCGTCGGTGTGAACACTCACGCTGGCGCCTATTGTTTAGTCACTAGGCGTTAAACGCCAGCGAATATCGCGCACAAAATTTGTCCTGGTGTGAACAGGCCTTAACATGATACAAAAGAAAACACAATAGCACTAAATATATATATATAAATATGTTTTGTTGTTGTTGTTTTTTTAGTATTATTATTTTATTTACAGAATTTTAAAGAGGAAGATCATGTAGAGTATGCACCAGTCGCCATGACAAGATAATTTTTTTTTCCAAACTGGACCCGCAACCTCCTGCAATAACCTTTACAACTCCTGCTGACAAGTTCCTTAAAGCTTGTAGATGAGTTTTGGGATTGTTGACAGTCAGTACATGTAGCACCTAAAGCTCCATCACACTGGCAGAGACATGCAGTGAATTAACCCGCAAACTCACTCCAACAAACGGAACTTTTGGATCCATTTGAGCTTGGGGTGCATTGAAAATGTTGACTTTATAATTTCTGCACCTGAGACCATGACGGTCTAGGAGAATTACCAGTATTCTTCCACTAAAATGTTATTCTTTAAACACTATTTCTGTAAAATGCATGGCTATGAATAATTGTCAAAAATGAAAAAATAATTATTTTGAGCCTTTTCATGTTTAACTCTTATAGTCGTAAGATTTAAAATGTGTTTTTTAACGTTAAACTTATTTTATCTTGAGCGCCACGTTTTTAGATCCCGGTCTCACGCGTAAGACCCTGCAGAGATAAAAGCGCAACGGTCAAACGCATCCGTCTACAGTGCATTTACATAAATCGAAACATGGAAATGTAGCTCATTAGAGTAGAAAAACGTATTCTGTGTGAAACTGGCACCGTAAAGAATCAATAGATGTGTTGGACTTCGATCGCAGTCTGACTTATGCTGTTTGAATGTTGAGATTTGAGATGTAAGAGCGATTGTGTAGACTGCAAGTGCACATGAAGTGTGCCAAAATGTTTTTTCATGATTGGTCGAATTCACAAAGACAATGGTCACGTGTGTTTGGTGTTTATTCTGACACATAGGCTGAGTCCGAAATCACATATTCTCTGAGGAGGTACTTATTTGGAAGGACTTTGTAACCACTGAAATTCATTATATAGCTATAGTATGAATCTAATCCGGTCGTACATGCACCATGTTGTCATTATCATGTGATCTACCAACCCGATCTCACGGGAATTCGTACAAATTTTACGAGGTGGCTGAATTCGTAACAATTCATACGACCTCACTCATACGAAAGTATCGATTTTGCTAAATCGTACACATTTTACGAATTGTCCAATTCGTATGAATTCGTACGAATGACCTAACCCCGCCCTAAACCTAACCATCACGTGGATTTCAGACAAATCGTATCGAATTCGTACGAGTAAGGTCGTACGAATTAGCCACTTTTTAATTATTCGTACGAATTGGTCGTGAGATAGGATCTACCAGCGTCAGTTGCATCGCTTCACCTCCATTCACAAATCCTCTCCCGTGGCCTCATGGGATATTAAAGTGTCCATCAAATGCACACTTCAGAATCTCACCAGAAGAAGTAGCTCATCCGACACTCTTATTTTGTCACATACTGACAAATTTTTTTTGCCTATAGAAAATATGCGATTTCAAACCGCAGCCAATATTGTATAACAGTAAAAACTCTTTTCATGTAGCCTTATCTTAATGTAACATTGAGTCATGTTTATCAAAATAAAACTCGTAAAATATGTAGCACCACTTTTGGTATTCATAGTCTCATGTTGAACTGTATTCTTGCACATACAAGAGCTGTTTTAACCAATAAACAAAGTACTGAATGAAAGTGTCATAAAAATCACTATGGCTTTTTGAACCGTATCAACTCGCAAACTCGCATACGCAAAATGCCTCTACAGGAAGCAGAAGGTCTTTGACTTGAAGTCTCTGTCTTCAGTTCCTCCACAACTGAAAGCAGGAAATCTCAACCAGTTCAATCCAGTTGAAGTCAAACACCTACTGTAGATTTGGCTAAAACAATGAGGAAACTCATGGTTTAGCAGTCAGATAACCTTTATGCCTGTGAGTTTGATGCTCTGGCCCACGAACAGCTCAGTTTAAGTCACTCTGAGACCTGTAGTGGGGTTATATACTGTCAAGCTGAATGTGGTTGGGTGGATAAGGATTGTGTTTATGAGAATGTGTCTACTGCTGGACTTGTGTGCTTGACGTCTTTGTGTGTGTCGGAGGTGTGAACAGCGTGTGGTTGATGTGTTTTTCCATTCCTGTTCACATGAAGCTCAGAGTCAACATAAAACGGCTTCGCTACAAAATGCTAAACCCATCAAAAACGTCTGAAAGACTAAAGATTCTCTTTGACAGATATGTGTCAATATGAAAATGTGCAATCGCCACTTTTATCCGATACGTATGCACCGCCTTCCCTCCATGACCTCACGTATAGTCATGGCAGACATGTAGTGCTACTTTCAGTGTTATTTTTAACTCCAGTTTACAAGAAACCAGTTATTTCTAAGCAGATCTATTCTAGACATGACACGTTTTATTTTTTATTTTGTTTTCAATGTCTGGGGACTTTTTAAAGATAAAACACAATTTTGTATTTACTGCTGAAATGTTGATAATAATGAACAGAAATTACTAAATCTTTTAAAAAGCTTGACAAAATCTATCTTCGTAAAGCGAAAGCGGCTTTTATCAGGTCCAGAGCAAAATGGATTGAGGATGGGGAAAGAAGTAGCGAAACTTCTGTCGTTTGAAAAAAAGAAGGCAAGAGAAACGTTCAATTAAAGCCTTATCGCTCCAGGGAATTACAGATCAAGCTTCAGTCATAAAGGAAGTTGTCTCTTTCTACAGCAATTTATATTCCTCAACTGATGAAATAATGTTTTTTCAACCATATTAAAGATCACATTCCCCATATAGATGATGAATCTGTAGTGCTGTGTGATGCTAATATTACTTCTGAGGAGTTGGATAAAGCAGTAAATCTCCAGGCCCTACGGACAATTTTTATAAACACTTTTAGATCTTACTAAAAGATCCATTGTTGCTTTTGTTAAAAGAAGCAACTGAATAATGTATTTCCCTCTCACTATGGAACAAGGTATTATAACATTAATCCTGATTCTGGTTTTGTGAAGGGGAGATCCATATACAACAATATCCGTTAGTGCTTGATCTTCTAGTTTTGAAACATCTAATAGAAAATGACGGCTTTATTCTTTTCATTGACTTCTACAAGAGTCCTAATCCTTATTTTCGAGTGTTTATATTTTTTTTTGGTTTTGGAGATACATTTTTAAATATTATAAAACCCCTTTACGAACATTTGAATGGTTAGGTTTCTTTATCGGGAGGTACATCACCAAGATTTCCAATCAGTTGTGGCATAAAACAGGGTTGCCATATTTCCCCCATTTCTTTTTATTATAACCAAAGAAATGGTTATGTCTTTATTGAGAACTCAATCATAGCCCCATTAGAGGTACTCGGAAATCATGTCTGGTCCCCAAAATATTACAAATAATTCACACCTTCTCTCAAAATTAATTTTAACATGTGAATTAATGTCATTCATCAATGTCACTTATGGTGTGTTCACACCGAACGCGAATAGAGCGTTAAATACGCGTCTATTAGACGCTTGAACATTCGCTCGAGTTCAAATTTTTCAACTTGCGCGGAAGACATTTGCGGCAAACGCGTCGCCAAATTCGCGTCATTCGCAACGCCAGGCGCGAATGATGCGTCTATTTGCGTCTTTGCATTGACTTTGTATCCGCTTTTTCTGTTTTTTCAAAATATAGGCCTACACATAATCATCAGAGATGCACGTGATTACATTTGGAAATAGACAAGCTTTGTTTACAAATGCCCCATACCAAGCATCCCGTCAATTTTATAAACTTGTATAAACCAAGACAGTATAATCACAAATCACTCATCCAAAATGAATTATTTAACATGTAACAACTGCAAAGCGTCTAATTTGTAAAACAAAATTATTTACGCACTAAATACAAACTCCGGCACAATTTGCATATATTAAAAATCTCAAAACAGACGTTCCGAACCGCACATCAATTGGCTGCCGAACCGCATATTCGCTTGATATTTATATAAAGTCAAGAACTGACCAACCTTTTTGGTGCTTTCGGTCGCTCTAAACGCTTTCTCCGGTCCGCTGTCAATCCCATAATGCAATGCGCGAGCGTGAAGCTCGACTCCGCTCGCTCTGTGCCAGTGGACACGCACTGTTAGGCTTATACCATCCCTAAAAAATTTTCAAAGTTGAGTAGCCTACTTAGGAATGCTTATTTCAAAAGATTCTGTTGAAAATGAATATATGAATGTGTGGAAAGTATTAGGCCTCGTTTACACGAAGGGAAGAAGGGTGCAGTCTTCATATTGGGACACAGCTAATGAGTGAAGGGATGTGTGGGTTTCCATGTGGATCCGGTGCTGATGAGCGGGTGCAGGTGTGGCGAGTCAGTGCTCTGGTGATGACGAGTGGGCGGAGTCGGGTGATCGGGCGCTGATGGTGCGGCAGGTGTTACTGATGACTCCGGGACAGAGATTACCTCATATTATGTGTATACATCATCATTCAATAGATGTGGTAATGTAATTGTGTTACACTGGCTCTTCACCAACTCTTCTTCTGATATTCTGAAGGCAATCGTTAAAAAAAAAACAAAGTGAGTTCTGCATAGATGTTGTTCCTGTAGTGTTTTTGTGTTTAAATGCATCGAGGATCTCAGTGTGCAGCATATGAGTGCATGCAGACATTTAACTTTTCCTGCTTATTAATTTTAAGGTTCATCATGGCAATGCTGAAAAGTTGTATGCTTCTCTTCATCATCTTCTCCATGGGGAATACACAAGGTAACCAAGACATTTATTTGTTAAAAAAAAAACTTGAACATGTAGGAAATGTACAATATTCAATTGATTAGTATTTGCATGATTAATAGATAAGGGGTTTACTGTTTTTAGAACCTGATCGAAACACATTTGGTAGAAAATGTCCTGCTAGATGGAAGAAGTTTGGTGGCCAATGCTACAAGTACTTTTCTGATCCAGCTAACTGGATCACTGCAGAGGTAATGTTAAACTTTTTTTTAATTTTAGTGTTTTTTATGTTTTCCAGCTGTATTTACACCTTTTTTATATATATAACTTTTGTTGTAAAATGTAAAAATGACTTAGCCTATTTAATGACTTATTTTAACTTCTTTCTCTTTAGAAAAACTGTCTGAGTCACGGTGCGAATCTCAGCATCTGTGTTAAATAAACCGGAAAATAAATTCCTGCTGAGTCTGTTGCCTTCTCGTTCCACACGTTCTTGGATTGGTGGTCATGATGCTGTACAAGTGAGTTCAGTTGTGTGTCCTAAAGACACCTATTTGTCTAAACTAACAGACATTTAAGGCAAAGTTTCTAATGTTTTGACTTGAAATCTGAACTTAATTCGCTTCTTCCTGAAGTCTAACAACAGTAGTGCACTCTTATTCCCTCTCTTCACTCTTTAGGAAGGAGAGTGGTTGTGGAGTGATGGATCTGAGTTTCTGTTTACCAAATGGTGCTCTGGAGAACCCAACAATTACCTGGATGCCGAGAACTGTGTGGAGCTGAACTATTCCTGTAAGAATACATCCTTTTTAAATAATTCTTTCAGTTATAATCCAATTTACCATCCTACAGTAAAATGAACTGAGTCACAAAGTGCCTTAATTTGAGTGATCTCCTATTATTCCACCTTACAGCTGACCGTTGCTGGAACGATGCGCCCTGTTCAGACTTGATTCCCTATATCTGTGTTAAAGACCTGTGAGACCGTCATCCTGCTCCAGTTACTTTGATTCAACTACGTTTTTTCCAATGTTACACGCATGTTCTGAAATCAAATTTCTTCTAAACTTTAAGGTCTTTAATGTATATGCTGAAACGCTCTAATAAAAGCATTGGAAAACTACATACATGTGCAGTGTCTAATTCATGCATGTAAAAAATGTCATCAGGGATGGGATTTAAGATGAACAAATTGCTTTATCATTGGTACACGTATGTATATATATATATTTTTAAACCACAGACATTTGCATGTTTGTTTTCTGGATTAGAAGCAAATATGGAACTCATCCAGGGCTGTTTTTGTTCTCTGAATATCCCAGAACATATCAAATATCCTAAACTTTTGGTGTGAGAAACCTCTGAAACCAAATCAGACTTAAGTCTCAGAGGATGATTTTGTGAAGAGCCTGTAACACTAACATTATCACATCACGAGACGGCAGCCTTTAGCATCAATATAACACACACCGAGACTGGGTGGTTTAGGTCTGGGTCAGGGTTAGACCACTATGAGGCGCCTTCTCCCCATATATATCTGTGTCTCATATTGACGCTAAAGGATGCCATGTGCATTGGATGTATACGCATGGTCAAATGCGTCACATATGATGCCTTTGGAATGAGAATGGGCTCGAATGGGCTTATAATGCATATTACATATCACACCTCTTCATTACATATTCCTCCTCATAGGTACAATTTATGCAATCCCAGATCTTGAACCGTGATTGATTCCTTTAGTCCTTTGACAATTCTCTTATAACAAGACCTGCATTTTCTTTTTCTCAAAACCAGTTTCTGTGTAGTATTTATAAACGCAATAACATTTATATCAAATCATGTCACTGTGCCTTGTTCTTCATTGCATCACTCTTGTAATTTCATGCATACAAATGAAAGACTATCTATACAGTCTTATAAACAAGTTCCAATAAAAGTTGTAATAAAAGACTATCCATATTTAGTATTTGTTGTAACACAAATAAAAGTATTTATAAAATCGTATATACAGTTTACATATAGAAGCTGTAACACAAATCAAATGTATCAAGACTTACTGAACAACAAATTGTACGTTGTACACAACAATATAGGCATTCAGAGTTTTCCTAACACATCTAGAGAAGTCATGATTACACTCAAATGATAATAAAACACATGGGTATACAGGAATATATCATAATATTTTTGGAAATTAGTCAAGTTACAGATTTCAATGAAGGAATGTCTGTTTGTGTGTGCGTTTTGGAGAGAGCTGCCTGGCCTGGATCTGAGGAGATAGTGATCTCTTTGAGGCCTGACCTCCGGCTGTGTCTGTGTGTGTGTGTGTGTTAGGGCTGTAGTCAAGACCACCTTTGTCGAGTCCAAGACAAGTCCAAGACCAGGACAAGTCGAGTCCAAGTCAAGACCGAGTCCAATGAGATTCGAGTCCAAGTCAAGACCGAGTCCAAAAAGGTTCGAGTCCGAGTCAAGACCGAGTCCAGGACAGGAAAAAAGTCTTCAAAACAAAATTATTAAATTTATCTTGCCTAAATGTTTGTGCTCGTTGCATTTTTTACAATGGGGTAATGTTGTTAATAATTTACACAACACAAGGCTTGATTTAAATTGTTCAATTAAATTGAAAAAAAAAAGTTGCACAAATAAATACAATAGAATAAAGATATAAATAAAGACAAATAAAGAGAAAAGTTTTTGAATAGGTCTAGCACTAGTAGCCTATTCATCGACAGAAACTGAATAAAGTAATCAAATGGAAAATTACACTGGATAGTATTTTAGTCCTAAATAAATTAAACACATAGGCTATCAATCCTGTTTCCTTTAACTTAAAGCTCTCTTTTGTTGTTTTGACGACAAAATTAATGACCGAAACATATGGTTGCCGTCACTTTAAGAACAAGTGCACGAATTATGTGTTCACTATACTGGCATGCGTTTTATGCTTATTAAAGACAAAACCGACTATGTTTAGAGTATACTCACAAAGACCGAAATTGACACAGTTTTGAGTGTTAAAGCAATATAACTAAGCCGTGAAAAATAACTTTTGTTACTGGCCAGCTGTTCTTGAGGTGGATTTTCTATGAATGTGCGCAGAAATCATCCCAGAGAGCGCATGAGCACTGATTAGTTTAAAAACGCTTGAATGTTTAAACTGGTAAGACTTAAAAAGACGTGCAAATTGTAAACTTTATTCACGATGCACTGCTGGCCCGATTGTGCAAGTGAATATTCCGTCATGTCCCGACTCCTGAATGTGAGTGTGTACTATCCCTATCGCGGCAGCGCTTGATGCTTGGCTTCCACAACACAGGAGAGAAGAGAAGACGCGGCACTGCTGAACACTCACGCTGTTTGTGATATCGCGTCTGGCAGATAGTTATTAAAAGAATGATTTGATTTTAGAATCTGTGTGAATTACGATTGCGGGTCGGGAATATCCCGCATTATAAATAGGAGACCTGCGGGAATCATTAGAATGTGCGCAACACTCAGTAACTATAGTAACAGCATCGAGAAGACGCGCTCCGTTGTAGTGAGCACTTTGTCGGTTAGTTTTGGCATTTTCTAAGTTAACGTTATCCTGATAGGCTAGTAATAAATGAACACACATACAAAATGTTGGACTTGGTCGAGACCAAAGCCATATTTGGCAAGACCAGTGGCCGAGACCGAGACAAGTCCGAGTCCGAATACCAGCGAGTCCGAGACAAGTCCGAGACCATAGAAAAACGGTCTCGAGTTCGGACTTGAGTCCAAGACCGGACTTCGAGTACTACAGCCCTGGTGTGTGTTGTACACAACGTTCCTTCTTGCTGGAAAGGGGAAAGGCACTGTTTTAACTCTGAGTTTGCTATGAAAGTGTCAATGAAATCCATTAGGAACAGACGTCCTGTCGCTCGCTGGTGAACAGTTCCTCCCCAGGAACTGTCCACTTAATATAAAGTGGACACAACTCTGTAACTCTGAATATTTTTTTCCTAACAAATAAATATGATAATAAAGTGTAAACCATTGACTGGGTCATTTCTGTTTTTGGAAGTATGTCACATTCATCTTCTCTATATTTCACAATCTCCAGCAGCAGCCGTCTTCATTTTTCTTCAGGATTGTGAATATTGTAGTTCTTCATGTGGAATTTGTAAATGTAATACATTGAATGTCCACTGATCCTGCTGGGATCCTCTCTGATCACACAAACTGTGTCTAATCTTTCTGTGAGGAGAGAGAAAAATGAACAGTGCTGTTTAGAGTTACAGAAACATAAAGACAAAATGATTTAAAATATCAGACACAATCATTATTTCAATCAATATCAATCAACATTCCTTACCAACAAAACATCTTATGAAATCTATAACAAAAATCAATATCATCTACACAACAACAACAAAAATAATTTTGTTCATACTTGAACTGACATCTCCCTCCATCTAGATTTAAATTGAATCTCCAGTACAGGCCACCCTGGTCACATGACCATAAACGCTAAAATGACCTTCATGGCCATCACATACACCCTTCACTAACAGAATGATGGAAGGACCCTTCAGATCCAGTTGGACCCCCAACTTGGAAATGTCCAACTGACCAATCAGAATGAAGTATTCCGGACAGCCAGATAATACCTTTGCATAAAATGTTTCCCTATAGTGTGTGTAGGTGATGTTTACCCTTTCTAGAGCTCCTGTGGCGAAGGTACGTCACACCAACAGCTGAAGCCACACACATCAGCAGAACAGCCACAGATACTCCTGCTACAACAGCTGAAGATGGACCTGAACCTGGATCAGCTAAAGACAAACAGACATTAGTGTGAGCGAATCTCACTGTGATTATAACATATTCTTTGGATATATTATAGCCATGGACAATGTAGTGTATGTGAAGTGTATAGTGTATGAAATAATCCTCAATAGTTTGTGACATTTGGGTATATTACCACAAATTGTTTTTCCAAAGAATAATAAGAGCTTCAAATCTACACATATTAGCTCTATAACCTATGAGGTTGGCCTCCAGAAATGCAGAGAAACACTGTACCCCAAGACCTAGGGATGGGCAACGATTAATCGCGATTAATCGCATCTGAAATAAAAGTTTATGTTTACATAATATATGTGTGTGTAGTGTGTATAATTAATTTGTATATATAAATACCCACACATGCATGTATATGAAGAGTTCAGATGCAAAAGCCTCTAAATGCCATTTGAAATTTTCTTCTAAAATGATCATTTTTATCAAGCTTGTATATTTAAGTTCAGTAATTTCACTTAAATGACAATTAATAGGTAATCTTCATTGCCATTTAAGTGAAATTACTGAACTTAAATATACAAGCTTGATAAAAATGGTCATTTTAGAAGAAAATTTCAAATGGCATTTAGAGGCTTTTGCATCTGAACTATTTCATATATTTAAGAAAAAATCTGTAATTAATATATCAAATATTTATATTTATATATAATATTAATTATGTATAAATATATATAAAGTATATACATGCAAATATTTCTTAAATATATACATGCATGTGTGTGTATTTATATATACAAATTAATTATACACACTACACACACATATATATTATGTAAACACAAACTTTTATTTTGGACGCGATTAATCGCGATTATTGATTGTCCATCCCTAAAGACCTCAGCATTTTCCTCTAACATCTCTCGGCTACAGCGTTATTATATCGGACATCTTTATTATTCAATTATAAATAGCGTGTTTAGGATAAAATTTGACATACATTATTTATAGATTTTTTTTTTTAATTAAAGGTGCATTGCGCAAGTCTTTGAGTTTTTGCAGAACTACGCCCCCTCTGGCGACGAGCAAAACTGCAACCAAACTACGGTTTCGAATGAACTACAAGCCAGTCTCTTTGAATCCATTTTCTACTTTTGTCGAAAGTTGACTAAAGTTTTGTCGCTCAAGTTGTCTTCGCTGATAAGGAGAATGCCAAACATCGGCAGGTGAGCGTGAACGCGCATGACGTCACGCCCAGTCTCAAATCAGTCCCGAATCACTTTTATTTATTTAATTGTCCAGGATTATAGAGGCAATCGCAGTGATCAGAGAAGTACGGTCAAGTATTGCATTCACTTGAAGAAAAAAAAATCTACTCTGTTTTTCTGAATTAATGAGTTAATTTTTCATGAGAAAAACATTTTTTGCTCTGTTTTTCCGAATTAACGAGTTAATTTTTCATGAGAATTTTTTTTGCTCTGTTTTTCTGAATTAATGAGTTAATTTTTCATGAGAAAAAAAGTTTTTGCTCTGTTTTTCTGAATTAATGACTTAATTTTTCATGAGAAAAAGTTTTTGCTCTGTTTTTCTGAATTAACGACTTAATTTTTCATTGAGAAAAAAGTTTTTTCTCTGTTTTTCTGAATTAACGACTTAATTTTTCATGGAAAAAAGTTTTTGCTCTGTTTTTCTGAATTAACGACTTAATTTTTCATGAGAAATTTTTTTGCTCTGTTTTTCTGAATTAATGAGTTAATTTTTCATGGAAATTTTTTTTGCTCTGTTTTTCTGAATGAAAATTTTTTCTTATGAAAAATTAACTCGTTAATTCAGAAAAACAGAGCAAAAACTTTTTTTCTCATGAAAAATTAAGTCGTTAATTCAGAAAAACAGAGCAAAAACTTTTTTCTCATGAAAAATTAAGTCGTTAATTCAGAAAAACAGAGCAAAAACTTTTTTCTAATGAAAAATTAACTCGTTAATTCAGAAAAATAGAGCAAAAACATTTTTCTCATGAAAAATTAACTCATTAATTCAGAAAAACAGAGCAAAAAAAATTTTCTCATGAAAAATTAATTAGTTAATTTAGAAAAACAGAGCAAAAAAAATTTTTCTCATAAAAAATGTAAGTCGTTAATTCAGAAAAACAGAGTAGATTTTTTTTTTCTTCAAGTGAATGCAATACGCCACCGTAGAGAAGGGCTCAGCCCATCAGGCGATTGTTTAAGCATGTATGGGTTGGAAAAATGGCTGAAATGTTGCACAATGCACCTTTAATATTTTGTGTTTAAATGAACAACATCAGAATCATTTCGGTGAATTATAAAGTGAAGTTCCGCATTAGAACAGTGCATTTATTAAATAAACTGTAATACGTGTTGTGCCATCTATTAATAGATTTTTAAAAAGTAGAGTAGAAGACATACTCAGGTCAGCCGCATGTTTCTCCATATACGGTTCTTCATTGGTTTCGTCTTCAGAGAAGCTGGAAAACACAAACCAATAAAAATAAAGAAATCCACAGAACACAAGAATTAATGTCTAATCGTTTGATTCAATATTACAGACACGTGGATGCAGGATTGGACATCACAGGATTTCTGTTTTGCATATTTAATTATTCAAAAAGCATTAATTTAATTACTGAACGTTTTGATTATAATAGAAAAACAATATTTAATTCCTTCAACAACAACAATTACTCATGGGAAATAACGTAGACTTACCACTGATGGTCACACTGAATGTTTTTACGGTGTCATCATGAGAGCTGCTGATCTTCCGGGTGATTTTTGTTCTGTCACACTTGCGGTTTCTGTTTAAACTTTGTCTTTTTCCTGAACTTTCACTTCGTATCAGTTCTGCTTCATAACGTCCAGCGTGTTCAGATCTGATGTTGGTGATGGTCAGAGATCCGGTCTTATAGTCCACCTCCAGTCTGTCTCTGAATCTCCCGTCTTCTCCATCATATAAACAGCTCGTGTCGGGATGTCCGTTGATCAGAGCGATGCGAGTGTCGTTGAAATACCACAGCATCTTGTCATGTTGTTTTTTGATAACACCAGTGTGTAGAACGACTGGATCTCCATCCATCACGGACACTGTCATCACTGCATCGCCAAACACACCTGAGGACACAAATAAACATTTATGTGTGTGTGCGCATATGTGTGTGTGACAGATGCAAATATAAAAAAAGCTTCAAGTACACTCTAATATAATCATTGTTTTTTCAACTTATTAAATAATCTGACTTTATTGGCACTATCTCTTTCTGCTTCTCTATCAAATATAGTGTGTGATTTGCAAAATACTTATCATAGCCTAAATCACATATCAGGGTGACCAGACGTCCTTGGTTTCAGGGGAAAGTCACCGTTTTTGGTTGCCTGTCCCTGGCTAAATACAGACAAAAACTACCTCTGTCCCCGTTTTGTTTTTGAAGACACAACTTTGGGTTTTTCAATCAGATTGGTAGTCAAAATGTCCCAATCCCACCAGGGAATTCCCAGTTTTGATCTTGGACATCTGGGATCACTTTATATCATATAACATAATTCTATTACTGTTAAGCACACTATGAATATTAAAATACCCCGAACCATGTGTCCTGTATCATATGCAGAGAAAAACACCTGTGTAAAATCCAGTGAGGTAGGCTATGATTAATAATGCACTCATTGCAAAGATCTGCCAAACAGATTACACTGAGCGGCGGCTGTTTTCACCAGGACATCCCTTCCTGGCCGTCGGGATGTTTTTTATAAAGTGATGAAAATGTCCTGGTTTCAAGATCAGCTCTACAGCAAAATATAGATGGGCAAATCAGGAGGATGAGGAAAGAAAAATAAGACACATGCCTTTGGTGTGAGAGACCTGGGTTCAAATCCACAATGTGTCCCTGGAGCAAGACACTTAACCCCTAGTTGATCCAAGAGGCGTGCGACCTCTGACATATATAGTAATTGTAAGTTGCTTTGGATAAAAGCATCAGCTAATGAATAAATGTAAATGTAAAAACAGGATAAAGAGGAAGAAAACTAAAGATATATACATGTATTTTGTTAGTTAGTTTTTGCAAGTTTGTGAGTTTTTTTGTTCAATTTGGAGGTATTTATTTTAGTTATTTATTATTTATATTTCTAATACAGAAGATACATTTTTTCTATCATTATTTCATTCATTATTTTTGAAACCTGCATCATATTAAAGCATGTTGAGAACCTCAAGAAGCCTATCTGAATATGTGCTTGTAATCAAATTTTCTATCCAATACAAAGAGGCATAGCCTACTTTAAATGTATTGAAATTAATAAGGCATCTTTGAGTAAACTTACAGTATCATTTGAGTATCTGTTTGCCGGGACGAGTGTATGTTTCCTTTTTTTGTTAATCAAAATATAGTCAACCTACGCTTAAATAAAAGAGCTATAGCTGTTGTAGTCACATAAGTGACTTCTCCAGAACAGGAAACGCAAAGTAGGTTAAACGCCGTGAATGTACAACAAGGAATAAACAGCGACCGATACAGATGTGATGTTAGAATATGATGTTAAATTAAACTAAAATAACCATACAATCAAAAACGTCTTACCATCAAGCAGCAAAACCAGAGAAAGCAGAAAACAGCGTCCCATTGTGTCATCAGAATGTGTTGGATTTAAATCGCCTACTGTGTTGCTCCATCGATCTCTGAAATTCTTTCTGCCTGATCCAGATGAAATAAAAATAGGCATAATAATGTCTAATTCCTTAATTAGCTGCAAATACAAAAGCGTATGCCTTGGTCTGTGGATGAGAGAATTTGGTTGCGAAAATAAAGTTACTAAATGAAACCGAAAGTATCCGGGTAATCCCCCAAATTCCACGCTGCAGGGTTTTCCAGAAAAGCACCGTGACGCATTACTGTTCCCTAGCCTAGTAAGAACTGCGTTAACGTGATATAGCCTATATGAAGTCTGAAAAGCACCTTTTCAAATGAAATATGATTTTTTTGGAAATGATCAAATAGGTAAGTCACAGGCTGGATTCCTACCTTCATGCATTCACCTATTCATTAACTCGTAAGCTTCTTTTAAACATTAAAGACAAAACAATTCAATGTAAAATTTAAAATACAGGTAAGATCTTTGAACAAATCTAAGTTCGCTAACGCTTTAGACAGCCCGGAAAGTACTGCGTAATTATAACAATTTTACAGTGTAACATTCGATAATTATAGTGTACCTATAACAAGTACTTACAATAGGGGAACAATAAGTTTGGGGAATAAAGTGGTAGGCCTAACAACCAGGAGAATTAAACAATAATTTATACTGTAATTATTATAGAACTAAGGGGTACTTATTCTATTATGATTTGGGAGCAATTTAGCAAGAACATACCTTTTTGAAATAATGGGGAACCAGTACAAACACTCTTAGAAAAAAGGGTTCTATATATGCAGCATAGGGTTCTTTACTCAACTGTAAAGGACCTTTTATGCAAAAAAAAGAAAAATTTTATGCTCTGTTTTTCTGAACTGAACGAGTTAATTTTTTCATGAGAATTTTTTTTTGCTCTGTTTTTCTGAATTAATGAGTTAATTTTTCATGAAATTTTTTTGCTCTGTTTTTCTGAATGAAAAATTTTTCTTATGAAAAATTAAGTCGTTAATTCAGAAAAACAAGCAAAAACTTTTTTTCTCATGAAAAATTAAGTTGATTTAATTCAGAAAAACAGAGCAAAAAAAAATTCTCATGAAAAATTAACTTGTTAATTCAGAAAAACAGAGCAAAAAACTTTTTTCTCATGAAAAATTAAGTCGTTAATTCAGAAAAACAGAGCAAAAACTTTTTTCTAATGAAAAATTAACTCGTTAATTCAGAAGAACAGAGCAAAAACTTTTTTCTCATGAAAAATTAAGTCGTTAATTCAGAAAAAACAGAGCAAAAACTTTTTCTCTAATGAAAAATTAACTCGTTAATTCAGAAGAACAGAGCAAAAAATGTTTTCTCATGAAAAATTAACTCGTTAATTCAGAAAAACAAATAGATTTTTTTCTTCAAGTGAATGCAATACGCCTGCCGTACAAATTAGCCTAAGGTTTGGCAAAGTGGCATTTTAAAATTCCCCAGATGATCAAAGATTGTCCAGACTGTGTTAAGCCACACTCAAATGTGGATGCTGAACATAAATAGTTACTTTACCTTCCGAATCTTTCGTTCATTTGTCACGTGACAGACACAATCATACGAAGCAGGACACACAGCCACTGTGGCGTGAGCGTGCAGTGTACAGCTGGCCTAATTTGTCAAATTTGTGTTGTGGTTTTCAAAACAAAAGGGACACGTGATAGTTTGTTAATCTCCTCAGAAAACCACAACACAAGTTTGACAAACTAGGCTTAAAACTTGTGTTATGGTTTTGGTGGACTGAACCATCATTGTATCCTTTTGTTTTGAGATTTTCTTATTGTTTGGATGTTGTTGTTTCACATTGTTTTTTTAATCACCTCTATCTTTATTTTTTTTTATAGTGCAATCAGTCCATGAATTGAACATTTAAAATTTTAAAATAAAAAAAGTTATTTATTTTTTTTTTTGCATAAATCAGGGTTAATAGTAAGTAAACCAGACTGATTTTAAAATTAGGGTTAGGGTTTACGTGCACTGAAATTTTACAGAAGGATTAATTTCAAGGTGAACAAGGATTTTCAGCCAAGCCCACTATTGTTGCATTTCGAACATAGATAGGATACGTTTAACCACATCTCCACAGAAAACCACATCGCATTTATTTTCTAGCGCAGAGAATGAAACAGAGTGCAACGAATGCGACACCAGCAACTGAGTCAAAGTGAAACTTATGCGGATTCTCCATTTCTTATAAAAAGAAAAAGTAGTTTAGACCTGATGATCAATGAAAATATGTGTGTGTGTTATTGTTAGGCACACCGATGTGTGTGTGTGTGTGTGTGTGTGTGTGTGTGTGTGTGTGTGTGTGTCAGTTGTTTCTGGTTAAAGGTATTCTTCATTTTCCTCTCCTGTTAATGAGCCTCACCATCAGACTTACTTTTTCATGAAAACTCATTCTGATAAAAGATATAATGTATCAAAATATTTAAATATTAAAATATTTAATATTTAACACATCACATGTGAAGTTATATTGTTATTATACTGCCACTATACACTGATATTTTTAATAAAGACTGTTGTTGTGTGTTAGTCTGAAATCCAGTGTGTGTTAGTGAAGGGTGATCGAGTCCTGATGGGGGAGGATACACACACACACACACACACACACACACGTCACAGTTCAAGACACACAGCTCTCTGAGATGTACATTATAATGTTACAGTGATCAGAAAAAATGGTTCATGTTGTTTTGCTCAGCTTGTGTTTGTGGCGTCCTGGATGGTAAGTTATTTAATGCATTTTTGTCTCAATGTTTTTACTGATTTTAGATCATGCTTTCGCTTGAGTACAGTAATACGTTGAAGGTTTATGCCATAATGGATATATTCAGTCAACTTAATAATATCATTAAATTACATGACATTACATATTTACATGTGAATATTCACATTAAGGTGTTTAAAGAAAATGTTTTACAGTCTCAAGAACATTTATTCAAAAGTATTTTGTTTTAGAAGTTTTTTGTGTTTCAGCAAAATCAGGTGAGCAAACATTCGTAGATCCGTTAAAATCTATTATTGCAAATGGCAAAAACTGCATGAGGTTTTGTTTTTTTATTTACGTCTGTGTGTGTTCTCCAGGAGTGTTTGCTGGTCCAGATGCAGTGAAGTCAGTGTCAGTGATGGAGGGAGATTTGCGAGTCTCTCTAAACTCTGACACTGAAATGATGAATGATGATCAGATTCTGCCTGAGAGGTTTGGAGATGAAAACACTTTAATTGCTGAAACTGACATACTGGGCGACAGAATCAACACTGTATATGATGATGTTACTGATGGGAGATTCAGAGACAGACTGAAGCTGGACGATCAAACTGGATCTCTGACCATCACACACACCACAACTGAAACACACTGGAGTTTATAGACTAAGAGATGATCAGAAATTCTGAGCAAGAGTTTCAGTCTCACTGTCTATTGTGAGTTTAACATTGGTTTCCTTTATTTGTTAATCACAAGTAAACACATCATAGGCTACACATCAGGGGCTGTTTACACCTGGCCACTTCATGCGTTTTCTGTGATCGGATAGCTATCCGAATCGTGAAAGAGTGTGTAAATGCCCCCGAAAGCAAGCATTCAAGAACGATTTGAATCCGATCGCTGAACAACTTCAGAAGGAGGTCCAGCGAAACTGGACATGTGTAAATGCATCTGGTTTTTGAAACCACATATGTACCCAAAAATGCTAAAAAATGAACGTGTGAGAGCGTGTTATAGGCCATTTGTCATATGTTGTTAGCTCAGGCATGCAAGGCGCTACTGTGACATGCATCACCTCAGATGAGCAGCTGAGCGTCTACTGAGCCATCGCGCCGCAATGTATGCAAATCAAAAAGTGAAAGTAAGTCGCAGTCCATTAACACTACCATCTTCATTAAAAGTAAAGAAACAAAATTATCTTTACCAGTTCTGTTGCCGCTTTCTCTTATCGCAGTCAATAAAATGCAGCTTCTGTTGCTTCTAGAGTGAGTGCACTTGGGTTAAATCCGGCATGTAGCAGCGGGAATTGAAGGTGCGAGAATTTATATCGCGCTTTGCAAAAACACATTTATGTGACCAGGTGTAAATGTAAATCGTTTTGATAAATGAGATAGCTATCGATATACTAGGAGAAAGTGACAACAGTGAGAGCGGCCAGGTGTACGTTCAGCCCCTGGTTTGCTCCAAATTAAAATGTAAAGTGTCCAGAATCATTGGTTTGACTCCCCTTCTCAGCCTCATGCTAGAACACTTTTCTTGAGGATTGAGTTGTTTTGATAAAGGCACAGACCAAGATTAAAGAAAAAATGTTAAAATCACAAACTCGTCACTGCCAGATATTATGGTTTCTGTTCTGATTTATTCTAATCTTTCTCAGCTCGTCTGCCTGTTCCTGTCATCACCAGAGATTGCTCATCATCATCAAATTGTTCAGTGGTGTGTTCATCATCAGTGTTGAGTGTGTGTGATGCGACTCTGTCCTGGTACGCAGGAATGAGTGTATTGTCCAGCATCAGTGTGTGTGATCTCAGCATCAGTCTCTCTCTACCTCTGGAGGTGGAATATCAGGATAAAAACACCTACAGCTGTGTGCTGAACAATCCCATCAGCAACCAGACCACACATCTGGACATCAACACACTCTGCAGTCACACATGTGCAGGTACATATGTGTGTGTGTGTGTTTACTGACCTGATCTCCGTCTTCTGGTGTGACGCGTTCACTCACACTAATGACTCTCTCTTTCTCTCTCTCCTTCAGGTCCTCCAGTGTCTCTGTTGATCTCGGCTGGATCTCTGATGATTGTTGCTGTAGTCGTCGTGATCTTCTGCATCTGCAGGAAATGCAGGAAAACTGATCAAGGCAAGAGTAACATGCTTTTAACAAGTGTTAATTGTATCAATTTATAGCCCATTTTATAATTCAAAATTTAAATAAAGTTAAATAATGTTTGTTAGTGGTAGTTGCATTGATCTGAGCAGCTTTTTACTCGTCTCACACACACACTCAAACTGATTCTGTTTACTTTTACTCTGGAAATAATGATGATTTGTGTGTGAGAAAAGTAATAATGTCAAATTCCGTTTTGATATTTTTATAAAATATCAGTATTAAATATATGTAATTAATTGTGTGCAATAACGTTAACAGCCTAATAATCACACATGTCGTTAAATAAATAAATCTCTTCCTGTTCATACAGCTCAGATTCCTGAAGATGAGAAAACTTGTGTTGTTATGTCACTTCATCCATCGTTCAATGAAAGAAACACAAACATCGGTAAGATCATTTATCATGAGTTTCTGTTGTGTGTGTTGGAGATCAGGAGATCAGTGTGTGTGATTGTGTTTCTATAATCATCATCACACATCAGATATTTTCTCAATGTACTTCTAAAAGAAGCTGTTGTGGGGCTCATAAGAACATTCCCTGTAATGTTAATGTTAATATTTAGAGAAAGAGTCCCCTAAAATGTCTTATTTTATTGTTATTGTTCACCTAGTTCATATGCATATACATTTATGATGGGGAAATGTGTTTAAGTCAATGTTTAGATGCAAATGCATTAGTTTAAACGTGAGGAAAGAACTGTATTCAGACACAAATTCATATTAATATTAATAATATTAATACAATATTGTCAGTTTTCCCATTCAGCTTGTGTTGATGGATGATTTTAACATAGTGAAGACTTTGCAGTTTATGCTAATTATTTTTTATTTGAAATATCTTATTATATGTTGTGTGGTGTGTTTTTCACAGAACGCTGAAAGGAGAGTGCACTGTGGAGTGTGTGTCTGTCAGCAAGTATTTTAATAAAAGTACCAGATACATCTGTGTGTGATCATTTCACAAACTCCTGCAATGAGATTGATAATCAAGGGAATATGCATATATATATTTCATGATCTCATAGTTACTAATGTGCTTTGATACGCAGTACTTTCAGTAGTTATTAATAGCAGGAGGAGCAGCTGTCAACTTATGGAAAGGAAAAAGAGAGGACAATCATGGTTCTTTATTGGAAATTAAGGGAAAGATTACGGGATAACACACCATAACACATGTTCCAGTTCGTTACTAGCAATAGGCTGTATATAGTAGTAAATAGGCCTGTAATATTATACTGTAAAACTGTAAAAATTACTGTATACAGCTAAACTATCTCATTCAGAAAATGCTAGTAAATTTACAAAGATTTGCCAAGTAAAAACCTAAACATATTCATCAGTAGCTTTAATTAGAAATCTTTAAGTTACATTTACTTGGAATATGGAAATACAGTAAACTTTACAAAAAATAAGTAATTTTAACTCGGCTAGTAAAAGGTTGATTAATATCGATTTCCTTTGCCTTTGTATTACATTTCACAAAAACAATAATCTTAAATTGTATTAGTCTTTTAGAGTATGTGCTTTACTTAGATCATCTAAGTCATCATGTCAGATGTTAAACATCATGTGAATGCAAACACCTCAATACTTAGACAATACACAATGACGGTAACATTTGATGGGTTCGATTTTTCTGTCATTTTGAGCAAAAAATTTACTCGAAATGTCACAAAGTGGCAAGTTACTAATACTGACAACAAAAATCAATGATAAAACAGTGTAAATACAGCTGGAAGCCAGTGAAAAATGAGCCTCATTAATTATTCAAGGTCCAGTGCATGATGGGAACCCAGTATCTGAGTAATTTTTACTTAATTTTATTGAGTTGATATCTACACTTTCATTTCTACTCGCTTGAATTAAGTACTGATATGGAATTTACTTAGTTTTTTAAATTCTTGCCTGAACTAACTTTTTCAAGTAAATTACATTGTTTTCACGGTAACGCTTCCTTTTACAGTCCAGTTACCCATGTAAATACTATGTACTTATTTTAGTAACTACAATTACTGGGGTAATAACTAGTATTAACCCTGAACTTACCCCTAAACCTAACCCTGTTCCATGTACTTACCTTATATTAGCCAGTACTTTCTAGGTAAGTACACTGTAAGTACACTTTAAGTACTGTACTGTAAGAGGAAACTTTACCGTTTTCACTAGTATTTACTTCACCAAAAAATCATTTTTACTGTAAAGTCACTGGTTAGTAGAAATGGTAGCACTTAAAGTGAAAATACGACTTTCATATCATGAAGAGGTGTAATATTTGGTACAAATAAATATAAATATTTAGAATAGTTTTTATGATATCTATCTAGGCCATCTATCGTTTCCTTGTTATGTTCAGTATTTGAGCTTTTATGACATATAGAATTGATTTCCTCAAAGTGACGCTCCCTAAAGATGATACGGAACAAGGAACTGATTGATTGTGTTACATGTCAAAGGTCCTCTTGGGTGGACAAACGACCCCTTTCCTCAAAAAGTATTTAGAATGTATTTTGTTGTGTAATAGTGAAGTATTGGAGTACACTGTAAAAAAAATTCAAAGATTTGTTATCACAACATTTTTTCTTTTGTCAAATCAACTTAAATAACTTATTTAGTTCAGATAACTTATTATTTTGAGTTTCTGATGATTAAATCAATCTCCTTCATTGTATTAACTCACTTTTTCCAGTTCAATCAACTTACAATTTTAAGGCCACCAGGTTACTTACTTTTTTAAGTTAAACCAACAATATATTTTTTATACAGTGTATGTGTTCGGTTGGGTACCTCATTATAATGTGTAGATATGTAGTTGTACATAGTGTAACACACAATATAGTGTGTTTACATGTTTTAAATGCATGGCTTATTTCAGTGCTATAGTAAAATGGGCGTGAGAATTATCAGCAAAATGTTTTTTTTTAAGTGAACTATTAAGACAAAAACCTCCCTAACCTGCTCTTGACCCCTAAACCACTCCCTTATGGAAAACAGGTTCAATTAATGACCCATTTGCACATTTCTTTATAGTGTTTTATTATACCTTTTATATATTTTATGCCAAATACTAGTATTATTGTATCTATTTATTGTAAAGTGGTGGATTGGCGCTTTTTTCCATATCGTCTACATCACTGTATCCTCCTGGACTGTCATCCAGGTACGTGGTGAATGATGTGTTCCTTTTACTTTTATTTGTGTGTGGGATATTGTTTGTGTATATATTTGCTCTGTCTTTGGTTGTATCGTTGTTGATTATGGGCACACTGAGTTGTATGGCAATAAAAATATTTGAATCTTGCATCTTGAATTCCTTACATGTGACATTTACTTAAAAAATATAAGTTTAAAGAACTTGAAAAAGAAAAATCTTGGAAAAAGGCCTTGGAACTCATCTCACACACAAACAGGAACTCAAAGACACAAAGTACATTTGAACATCTGACCTCTCTAATTGTTGCTATAAATCTATAACTAATATGCCAGTAATGGTAAAATTTGATCTTTGCCAGGACACCCGGATGTTATTGCCTAATATTATGTGTATAAATATGGCCACTTTCATTCAAATAGACTGAGAATGACATCGGTTCTCGGCTCTTCACTAAATCTTCCTCTGATATTCTGAAGGTAAGGATTTAAAACCCAAAGTAAGTTCTGCATAGATGTTGTTCCTGTAGTGTTTTTGTGTTTAAATGCATTAGAGGATCTCAGTGTGCTGCATGAGTGCATGCAGACATTTAACTTTTCCTGCTTATTAATTTCAGGTTCATCATGGCAATGCTAATAAGCTGTCTGCTTCTCTTCATTATCTTCTCCATGGGGAATACAGAAGGTAACCAACACATTTATTTAGTAGAAACCCTTGCTATTTAAAAATATTTTGGAAATGTACAATATTCCATTGACTAATATTTATATGATTAATGAGGGGTTTACCATATTTTCAGCACATAAAAATTAAGCTACATAAATATAAAAATAAAAATAATTCTTTGCAGTGAATGTTACAAGAAATGTTAATAGACTGGATGCAGTTGATTTATCCAGTCAGATGTCCCGCTACATGGACAAAATATGGACTCCGATGCTATAAGTTCATTTCTCATCGACTAACTGGATCACAGCAGAGGTAATGTGTTACAACAAGAGCATTTGGTCACATTAGGTGTCTGTAAAAGACAGATGTAAAGACATGCATGCACAATAAGTGCATTGTATCAAATTATTAATTAAAACTGATAAAAATGATTCTCTGATGAAGTCAATACAACAAAAACACTCAAATAATTTCTACATGAAAAAGTGAGTTCAGACAAGAATTTAAGAACAAAGTCACTCACTGTAAAAATAATCCTGTAAAAAAACGGTAAACTACAGGCAGCTGTGGTTGCAGCACCATAACTACTACTAGTATGTTACTGTTTTTGCATTAGAGCATAGCATTTATTTAATTCTATTAAATTCAGGATTGTATACTGTAGATGACAGAAAACGGTATTTAGCTGTTAATTTCAAAAAGAGTAACATCACGTATTTTAGCAGTATGATGCTGGCAAGCTGCAAGTTAACCGTTGTTGTTTTTTTTTTTTTACAGGATTATTTTTTAATATTGGTGTTCCCATCATGCACTGGGACATGAATAAATAATAAAGTAGATTTTTTACTGTTTTCCATGCACCATTTTATCATCGCTTTTGTTGTTAGGTTTAGTAACTTGCCATTTTGTGACATCTGGATTAATTTTAATTTTCCCAAAATGACAGTCATACTCAAAATTGATCTATCTGAATGTTACCGTCATTGTGTACCAAGTATTGAGGTCTCTATGTTCATTTATCTTGTTCGATTCAATATCTATTGAATTATTTATTTAGATGTTTGTATAGTATTTGGTTTAAATGTGTGGTTTAATTCAGTGTTTTTTTCAGATTGAGTAAAAAATTTACTGTTAAATTTACTGAAGTTAGTTAAGTATATGGTACTTTATTCTATATGTGAAATTAAATATATAAAATAGTATAAAGTAATATTTACTTAATTACTTCAATTAAATGTAAAGTTCAATAGTGAGTTGAGTTTACTTGATAATAACAGGTTAGTTGTACAGAGCAGTATCAGTCAGATTAAATGTGTCACGAGGATTTTATCAGAGGAAATCCTACAATGTTTTTTTTCAGTGATATTTAAAGATATATAAAGTGGGAATGTAATTGTTTTAAAGTAGAACTTTCTTTCAGCAAATAAATAGAACAGAAAATTGTGTCTGAACAAATATTCAATCAGATCATTAAATCAGATCAGACATTGTTGTCACTTTTGCGTTGTGCTAAAAACACATATATACATATATTTTGTATTGACAAAAAAACTGTCTCTTTAGAGAAACTGTCAAAGTCTTGTGCAAATCTCGCATCTGTGGGTAATAAACTGGAAAATGCTTTCCTGCTGAGTCTGTTGCCTTCTCCTTCCACACATACTTGGATTAGTGCTCATAGATGCTGTACAAGTAAGTTCACTAAAAAAACACTGGGTTAAAAACAACCCAAGGGCTGGGTAAATAAAGGACAGAACTCATGCTGGGTTAACTTTACAGCAAATCGGGTTGTTTATTTAACCCAGCATATTGGGTTAATAAATCAATTCTTTTTTATTATTATTTATTTCCTTCATACAATAATTAATGTCTATGGAATAACTTAAATCCTATAAACATTTTTAATGATAATTAAAATGATATTTTCCTTAATTAATAATTTCCCAAAAAATACAGTACAGTATACTTTATATAATTTTTAATACATTTTGCCAACATTTACGCATGTTTAAGTAAAAATTAAACATTTAAGTAATTCAAGTGTAATAGACCAGTCTCTGTTGTCCCGTTTGCGCTGGATCTTGAACAGGTGTTGTGCCGAACTTTGACCCCGCAGGGCAACTTTATACCGCCGCCCTGCGTTTCACTCGTAGCCAAAATATGCTTTAAGTTAAAATTAAAATTGTTCATGGAGTCAGTTAAAGCCTTTAACTGACTCCATAAACAATCAGTGTACAGTTCTGAGAACATATTTTAACGTCATATGTTCTTTTGAATAAAATTTAATGCAAGGCATCAGGTGAAAAGGAAAAAAGACATGACTGACATTGTGACTCACATCGCGGCCCTGTATGTTGCTTATTTGCATATCATTTAAACAATATACATTTTACAATATAGACATGAACCTTTTTGACAGCGCTGTACTCTCTCCTGAAGAGACCTGTGGCAAAAGCCAAGCTCTGGGTAACACAAGAGAAATACCCACACACTGAAACAATAAACACCCAATTATCCAAAGGATTTGAGAGAAACATTCAGAAAACCCCCCAAACCAATTTGTTTGTCTCAGCTAAAAATCCTGCTAAAGGCAAAGTTTCTAATGAAGATGTTTTGAAATCTGAATTAAAGGTTCTTCTTTGGATAAAAGCATCAGCTAAATGAATAAATGTAAATGTACCTCTTCCTGAAGTCTGCCAACAGTAGTGCACTCTTTTATTCCCTCTCTTCTCTATTCAGGAAGGACAGTGGTTGTGGAGTGATGGATCTGTGTTTTTGTATACCCACTGGTGCTCTGGAGAACCCAACAATGTTGGTGGTCACGAGAACTGTTTGGACATCAACTTTTCCTGTAAGAAAACAGTCTGATTTTTTAAAACTTTCAGTTATAATTTACAATCCTACAATTTTACATTATAAAGTAACATGAAATGACTCAATTTAGATTTCACAAAGTGCTTTAAGTTACATATTCAATTTTATTTTGACTCTTAACAACATTATAATGATCAAAATAACTTTATTCCACCTACAGCTGACCATTGCTGGAACGATTGGCCCTGTTCAAACTCATTTTCCTATATTTGTGCTAAGGACCTGTGTGACCGTCATCCTGCTCCACTGTTACTTTGATTGAACTACATCTTTCTGATATTATCTTTTAAAAATGTTATTCTGAAATAAAATATCTTCTAAACTTTCATTTCTTTTCAATATCTTCTCTGAAACACTCGTCAAATTAATTAAAGAATTGTGCATTGTGGAAAGTCAAATTTATGTATGTAAATATATAATATTGTGTTGCAGGGTTTGAGGATATGGTTATTTGAATGGCATTAAATGATGTCATCATCGGGGGTGGGGTTTAAGCTGCACTCATTTGCATGTTTGTTTTCTGGTTTATAAGCAAATATGGAACTCATTCAGGGCCCTATTATTTCTGTCAGATAAAATATCCACATTTCAGTGTGAGAAACCTCTGCAAACAACACTGACAGATAGCTAATTATCTGGAAAGGGGCAGACGCAAGAGTAAAGTTAAAAGTTTAACTGTTATAGTCTTTCCTAAAAATTTAAGTAAACACTGAAAAAGGTAACAAACTTACAGGCAAAGCCTTTCGGGGCACAACAACGTAAAAGAAACAAAGGGATGAGACTTGGTGGCCAAACGCATGGAAAGGATCTGGAACACTGTGGTTATTTCCTGCTGAAGTCACATGATCTAGAACAACCAATAAGAAAATATCTTAAAGTCATCAATTTCTTTGTTGTAACACCAAACTGCCACAAGATGGTGCTAAGAAATAAAAAACACATGTGTGCCATGACACTGTTTCATTGTATTTTCATTCATGTTCTTGAGTTTCCTTTCAGTTTTGTTATCATTTGCTCCGCTAAACAGATATCTGTAGTCTTAAAAGTAGTCACATAATCAGTTTTTATAATATGAAGAGTTCAGATGCAAAAGCCTCTAAGTGCCATTTGAAATTTTCTTCTAAAATGACCATTTTTATCAAGCTTGTATATTTAAGTTCAGTAATTTCACTAAAATGACAATAAAGATTACCTATTAATTGTCATTTAAGTGAAATTACTGAACTTAAATATACAAGCTTGATAAAAATGGTCATTTTAAAGAAAATTTCAAATGGCACTTCATATGTTGATTAGAAGACAACAATGTCCCATTAACAGATTGATTTCTTGGCAAATTCTGCGGTTCTTTTTAACCCAATAACATGCCATTTTGCCGAGATGCCATTTTTGTATGACACTGTATGGGATTGTATTACATTTTGCACATTTGTCACATAAAATAGTAAAAATGAAATGAGTAAAATGAGCTGCTAACCTCCACACAAGCTTAAATAACCCACAAAACAACGCTTCTTAAACTCAGCTAAATCAATGAATGTGATTTTGATGTTGTGGGATTCTCATCTAATAGAAAACATCAAATCACAGATTGGAAAATGAAAAACAAACAGTGTTTGCGGTTTCAGAATAAAACAGCACATCTATCATCTATGAACGAAATTCTTCTTATTTTCCACTGGAATGATTGTGCTGTGATTTCTATTTGGTCAGTGGGAAACGGTAGATCTTATGAGCACAATTTAAAATGTATCAAAACATTTAAAAATAGGATGAGAATGAAAGATAAGATAAAGTGCAATCAAAGTTTGAATTAACCCTTGGTATTACTAACTGACTTGATCCTGATCATCTGAGTGATCGGTTTATATTCAGTTGTTTTATATTCAGAGAGAATATCTGCAGTGTATTGAGGTCCTGGACCAGTGAGTGATTTATAAACTAGAAACAGTAAAATACTGATGGTTTGTTAATTGCGTATTAAGTATATAATCCAGGCAGCTGTGGTTCTCAGAATAATTCATGTAAACAATACAGTAAAAATTTAAACATATTTACATGCAAAGTAATTAAGAGAAAATTGCAGTTTAAACCAGTACATTCACCATCACACACTGCTAAAATTTAACATACACTGATAATAATAGAGGTGGTGGATGAGGAATCCTCATGAAGAAGTTCATCACAAGTAGCTTTTCAACAAGCTGAATTACAGTAAAGGTGCATAGAGTTATTCACGCAAACACAAAACGCCATCATTGTAACACCATTGAATAATGCAATTAACATTCATTAAATAACAGAATACATATCATAAAACCATTACCATAAAAGACAATTCTTTAAAAGACAATTTCACACAGTGAATTCTGGGAGTGCTAGTTTACAGTTTTTCACTATAAATTATAATTAGATTTTCCTTTTTTACTAAAACTGTACATTTAACTGAATTTAACTGAACAGATTACATGAAAATGTACTGATCGTTTACAGTTTTTCAATTTAAAAGCAGGGTTGCTTTTTTTACCGTTTTACAATATTACAGTTAAAATTACACAAATGTTTTTTTACAGTGTTAACAGATTTTTTTTTAAATTAGCACTTGTAATTACATAATAATATTTTTTAGATGCTCATAATCAGAACATAGTAACTTTTATTGATTTTCCATTATTTTCATTTTCTATCTTTTAAATTTTCTGTTCTCAAAAGTTTTATGAAATTGCAGACTCAAACCGGCTATAGTCAGGTGACTAATTACATAGAAAAAAGAGTTAAGCATAAACAAATAAAATGTTTATTTTTTTTTGTTATTTAGTGTTTTGATTAGATTGTTTTAATTTTATGTTTTAATTTTAAGATTACATTTTTAACTTCAAACATTATCTTTCAAGTACAAGATTATACTTTTTAAATCAATGTTATAAATAAGATAGATGTATATTAATTAAAAAGTACTCCAATTATATTACCTAAAATGTGTAACGTCACCAGATTATGGTATAATTACTGAAACTAAGGTCCTACTCCAAATATAACACCAAGATTCCTGACTTGATTTGTCTTTCTTTAGATCCCATACCTCAAGTTGCGTTCACCTTAAGAACTTCATCTTTGTTTCGCAATGCAATGACTTGAGTTTTGTCTTTGTCATCCAACTGTTTACTTCATCAATGCATTTGCACAGGGAGTCAATGGGGTTGTAGTATAGGTGATAAATCTACTGTGTTGTCTGCATACTAGCCAACTCAAATATGTGTAAAATATGGACAAACCCAAACATTCAATGGTATTAGGTTAACTTTTTTTTCTTCATTATTATTAATATTTGTTTTACAATTTTTTTTATTTTTGTTTACTGGTTAGGCTACTGATTTTGTCATGTTACTTTCTGAGCTTTTCGGTCTTGTATTTTGGTCACACTCAAAAAAATTATATGTTGGCTTTAATTAACAACAGGTTCCATAAATTAACTTTATGTCAACAGGTTGCACATAATTCATATATACACATTCAAATAAATTAAATGGAATTTAAAGTCACCATTATGGCAATCAGTGTTCTTTTTAGTTTGGGCAGCACTGTCATTGTAGAAAATATATGTTTAACCTTTTCAATGAAATCCAAATGATCAAATCAATAAGAAAAACTTCTTTAAAAAATTTTTAAATAGACATTAAGAACATCATACACAGATATCAAAAAACATCAAACACAGGCATCAAGAATCAGCATGTGAATCTCAACAATGGTGACAAATATGAAGCATGTTGCAGTGCATTCTGGGCGCCACCAATCAAAACTCATTCATGGCTCCCATCATGCATTGCTGCATGAATAAATAATGAGCTTTTGTTCAGAGTTGATCTGTTTGTCACCATTGCTGAGATTCATACTTTTTGCTTCTTTACAAGTTCAGGTCAAATGATTACGAAAAAATGATAATGTTAAAACACCATCAGATCAGCTTTTTTATTATCTGGCTGATATAACTCAAATACAGCAGCCAAACAAAATCTAAAGTTAATTATGTGACGGTCTAGAGCCCAACTAAAACAAACACTGATCTCCATAATGGTGACTTTAAATTCCTAAAGTTTTCTCCTTCAGTGATTCTGCTTATTAACATCAGATGTCTTCAATAATGCTCAATCATCACTAATATCTCCTTAACTTTAACACTGCTACTTTAACACTTTTTTAATTTAACATTAAGCTCAGAGTTTAATTTGGTCACTTAAAAATACTTAATTCCATTGTTGAAGTTACATGAACAAGGTATGTTTGTTAAACGTAACCCAGTTATGTGGAACCTGTTTACATAAAAAAGTTAATTAAAGTCAACATATCATTTTTTTGAGTGTATTGTTGTTTAAAATGTTCCTCACGCTCATAAAATTCAATTTTTTCCCTTTATTTTATTTTTTTATTTTGACACTACTGCTCACTCTGTTTGGATTGTTGGTCAAATATAAAATGAATATTTTTACTCCAGATTATGCATTTCACTCAGGTCCCATGATCTGTGGTTTTTGATGTGTGTACTGTATTAGTTGTAGGCTCTGGCTCAGGAGACCCGGCTGATAGACTATTGTTAACCTGTAAAACAGGACAAAATGATGCTTTTTCACAGCTCCTCTGCAGATATATTTATTTAATGCACAAAAAGTCAATTTCAAGTACAAAATTCAAATTTCAAATTCAAAATTCATTCATTTAAAGCATTAATTCACATTCTTTTGTCTGTGTCATTACATAACCTTTTATTTATTTTAAATGGCACATTTTTCTGACGGCTGATCATGACATGACTAGCAGAATTTTCTACTATTACGATCAATTGTACTAATTCGTAAGTGATTAAAAAGTAGCTAATTCGTACTAATTCGTACGACCTCACTTGTACAAATTCGTACGATTTGTCTAAACCCACGTGATGGTTAAGTTTAGGGGCGGGGTTAGGGGTAGGTCATTCGTACGAATTCATACGAATTGGCCAATTTGTGTAAAATATGTACGATTTAGCAAAATCGTACTAATTTGTATCGAGTGAGGTCGTATGAATTGTTACGAATTAGCCACCTCGTAAAATTCGTACGAATTCCCGTATAGATCGGGTTGGAATTTTTTCATCATCATCATAAAAAAAAAAAAAAAAAATACAGTATGGTGTAAAACTATACTGTATTTTTGATGAAAATGCTCTACTACTGTAGTTTCAGTATCTTACCTCATATTCAGACTTTCAACAGATGTTCAAGCTTTTTTTCTCCCCTTCTGCAGCAAAAAAAAATAATAACACACACACAATTAAATGCTAATTTTGCATAATAAATATGTTATTTTGCTTTTACTACATGTAGGTAGTACTTGCCATTTGTAGACCTCCTGTGACGATAGTAAATCACACCAACAGTTACAGCTACTGACATCAGAACAGCAATAGCACTTATTACTGCAACATAAACTGGCATCAGACCTGAACCTGGAACAGATAAACACAGCCATTAGTGTGAGTGAATCTGATTACATCTATTATAAAAAATCGATTACATCCTCAATTAATTTAATAGTTTTATGTATTGGGACATAAAAAAAGACCTCAAGACTTCTGGAACAGTGTCCTGAACAGACAAGACCAAAGTGGAGATGTTTGACCATAATGCACAGCGCCACATTTTATCAGAAAATCACAAACACACAAACTTTTTCACATGACTGTAAACAATGAAGGGAGAATGACACATACTCCTGCCACAATTTTCTTCCTCGTACAATTCCTCATTCGATTTTGGCATGAACAGAAGGAGAAGCTGGAAAATACAAGAGAATAAAAGTAACAAAATTAATAAAAGCACAAAAAAATTTATTTTAATATATCTTTTTAACAAATTCAAAAACAAAGATATTCCCTGCAGTGTACAAGTGTATATAAGAAACATGACCAGCCACAGCGATCAACTAATACACTCTTAGAAGAAAAGGTTCTATATATAGACCCTTAAAAGGTTCTAGAAGCGCTGATCAATATTGGAACCCCTGAAATGCAATGCATGAATGATCACAAAATTCAAGATATGGGGGTTTAAAAATGTAATTAATCAATATCACACGAAGAGTGACATTTCAGTTTTTATCCTTCAAAAATCAGCATGATTAAAATGGAATGTTAAGTTACTACAACAGTTTAATAAACAATAATTTAATTACAACTGCAAAATGTTGCAGAATACTGTAATATATGAATGAATAATAGCCTATAAAGAACATTTGTGCCAAAAGGGTTCTTTCAGTTCATTATCATCATTTTTTTTTTGCATAAAAGGTCCTTTACAACCCTATGCTACATATGTAGAACCCCTTTTTCTAAGAGTGCAGTGTTTGATATAAATCGGCAGTCAGAAAAAGGACCAATAACATGATTTTTTAATGTTGGATTATGAAGACGGTGTGTGTGAACAGTCAAAACTGGAAATGCAGCAAAAACAGGTTTTATATGTATTACCAGGAAAGAGGATATAAACTGGTCTGTGTGACAACGTGACAGTTCAGGCATTCAAACAATCATAGATATGACATTCAAATGATCGAGTGACTCACGGCTGACGGAAACGATGAATGTTTTTATGGTGTCGCCGATGTTGCTCATTTTTCTGGTGATTTTTGTGCTGTCACACTTGCTGTTTCTGTTCAAGCTTGTGCTGGTTCCTGAGCTCTTGCTTTGGATGAAATTTGCTTCATAACGTCCAGTGTGTTCAGATCTGATGTGTGTGATGGTCAGAGATCCGGTCTTATGGTCCACCTCCAGTCTGTCTCTGAATCTCCCGTCTTCTCCATCATACACACAGCTCGTACTGGGATCTCCGATTGATCAGAGCTATGAGTGTGTCGTTGAAATACCACAGCATCTTGTCACGGTTTTGTTTGATAACTCCAGTGTTTAGAAAGACTGGCTCTCCCTCAATCACTGACACGGTCATCAATTCATCACCAAACACACCTGGAGAAAAAGATGGACAATAATTACTGTAACACATTAAAACTCAGCAATGTGTTTGATTAGGAGCAAGCCAAGGACAGCAGATCTTAAATCATAAAGATCTCTGTTGTAAAGTAGATTTTTACAGCCTCATTTTATACGTAAATATTAAAAAACTTCATTCAGGACTATTACAGAAGAAGATTAGGGCCAAACAATAATAAGAAATAAAATCATCTTGAAATTTAAGTCATTATAATGCGATATTAAACTCGAAATAAAACGGTGAGATAAACTCATACTTTGAGAATAAACTTTTTTTTGTTAAATTTCAGAAAAAATTTGAAATAAAAATTCATAAAATTCATAAAATCAAGAATTAATTTTTTTGTTGACTCACCCCAAAAACAATGACTTTATTTATCTTTTTTTTCCCTCAACATTGTAGACTTTTTTCTAGAAATTTAAAGAGTCTAATCTCCCATTATAATGACTTAATCTCAATATGCTTTTTATTATAATGACTAATATATTATAATGAGAATAATTATTATGATTATAATGACTGACTAAAAAAATTCCCTGTTCCTCTTCCTTATTAAATAGGCCTATTATTTCTGAAGTTGAGGTAGTCAACTCAAAACGATTCATAAGTAAGATATCAATGCTTTTCAAGCCAATCATGATTCTAGGTGAATATGCTAGACTAGTTTAAACACTTAAGTTTAAGCTCCAGCTACTGAAGATTATTTATTAGTGGTGTTATGAAGAGGCTCAAGGTTATCTATAGGCTAAGTATCGTTTCTCGTGATTGACTGTAAGTTTCGGTTTTTGTTCACTCACTTGGAGGCACGGAATAAGAAAGGGAGAGATGGGGAATAATTCAGTTTCACATTACAAATTAGCGATGTTTGTTTGCTGGCAGAAAGAACTGATCAAACGGGTTAAAACATAAAGGAAGTGCTGACTGATTCTGTCACTAGGCTCGCCAAACAACAACATCAAAAATGAGCATTGCGCAAACTTGAACTGTAATGGACTGAATTAGGATGCAATTCATGGAGTGACTCATGTGCATGTGTGATGCATTTATGCATTCTGTGCGCACTTTCAATTCATGCATTTTCTACATTAATGCATTGCCTATCAAAAGTACAAAAAGTGAAGTGACTTACCAACAACCAGAATAACCAACAGAGTGAGCAGAAGATAGTTTCCCATTTGTTTTTCCCCAAAAGTCTATCCTGTGACGGTGCCGGGCATGGAGGTGTCTGTGCGCGTCCCTGTGATGGTGATGGACACGGAGAGGTCTCTGCTCGTTCCTGATGTTGTTGGACACGGAGCTGCCCAGACAGTGGTTGCGATGTTCCTGTCACTGTGTGAAGAAAGTGATAGTAAACAATGTATTATCTTCTGTAGAGCGGGGCTGCAAATGAATCATAATTTCACAGTTAAATAAGATGTGCAAACAATTCACAGTATTGTAGCCTATATGTGAACATGTTGTCTATTTAGTGATGTTGTTGCGTGTGGGGAAGTGTGTTATCAAGTGGCCTATTTTTATTTTATTTATTTTTACAAAATTCCGTATCCGTGTTAGTATCGTTTCTGAGAAAATCACGTGGGCTAATCTGTAAGTGAAACTAAATGTCATGGGTACAATGACAAGCTCGAGACCAAGGTTAGACTGTACTGGTGGGGGTGCACACAATACAGTAGCCTATGGTGTAAAATTCAGTTCTGAACTGTGTGAAATGGCTAATAAAAATAGGTAATACAAAACGAGTAGCCTAATATTGGTTTGATCTTGACTTCTGGGAGAGAAAAGGCTAAATGAGCAACAGAAAAAAGCTAATATGATGGTGTTTAAGACATTAAAAGTCATGTCCACGATTGAATACGTTATGATTTTCATGTACCCTACATTATTAGAAAACAAAATCCACTGTCGTTCTACTGAAGCTGTGATCCGATTGGTCGTCTCTGCTCTGGTGGGCGTGGCTACTGTCGCTGTTCTGGTTTATGACATCATATCCACAACAGTGGGGGGACAAAAAACCTGACATTAGCCTATAAATATTGTGACATATCTGGCGTATTGCATTCACTTGAAGAAAAAAAAATCTAGGCTACTCTGTTTTTCTGAATTAAGAGTTAATTTTTCATGAGAAATTTTTTTTGCTCTGTTTTTCTGAATCAATGAGTTAATTTTTCATGAGAAAAAAGTTTTGCTCTGTTTTTCTGAATTAACGAGTTAATTTCTCATGAGAATTTTTTTTTGCTCTGTTTTTTCTGAATTAATTAGTTAATTTTTCATGGAAATTTTTTTTGCTCTGTTTTTCTGAATGAAAATTTTTTCTTATGAAAAATTAAGTCGTTAATTCAGAAAAACAGAGCAAAAACTTTTTTTTAATGAAAAAATAAGTCGTTAATTCAGAAAAACAGAGCAAAAACTTTTTTCTCATGAAAAATTAACTCGTTAATTCAGAAAAACAGAGCAAAAAAATTTCTCATGAAAAATTAACTCATTAACTCAGAAAAACAGAGCAAAAAAAATTCTCATGAAAGCTTAACTCGTTCATTCAGAAAAACAGAGTCGATTTTTTTTTCTTCAAGTGAATGCAATACGCCACCGTACTGATCTGTAAATAGTTGAATATGTGAAACATATTTTAATTCAAATGTGGCTATTGAGGAAATCAGAGAGTTTAATGTGTCGAATGTAAATGTATTTGTCAAGTTTAATTTTATGTGCACTGTGCACTGTGATATAAGTATAATGACATAATATTTGTTTTTTCAGATCAGGTACAATGACAATGTAAATGATAAAACTATATTTTTAATTAGGTTTAATATTTGTCTGAATTAGTCAATTTTCATAAACATTCAATTCATATATAATTTTTTAGGATAAAACGATGGCTTCACTACTTGTTATGGCATAAAACGTGGACAAACTAAGAACAATAACAGTAAACATTTTTTTCTGTAATTAAATATGTGGAAATTTATAACTTTATTAAAATAAATGTATAATTTTCTTGAGATGCTCAATAATATATCATCAACATTCTCTATTCTGCGTATCCTCTTTTAGGATATGCTGGCCCTATACCTAAATCAAGCGACATGAGCGTGTGACATGCCACACTTTATCTTACAGTTTATTTATTAAACACATTCATGCACAATAATAATTCAAAGTGCTTTTTAATAAAAACAATATAATCAAATCAAAAAATTATGATTTAACTCAAACAGTTAAAAATATGACAAGAAGAGTGATGAGTTTTTATTCAGTGAGAATATACAGTGTATTGAGGTAGAAACAGTACTTTAAAAATAATGGTGTATAAAGTTAGTTTTTTTCTTCAGCAGTTTTTTTATCCAAAACAAATTCCTCATAAAGCAGACAATAAAAAGAATTGTCTTTTTGGCATTGAAAATCTACTTTAAATGTAACTGGGAGCCAGTGTAAAGACTGAGGCTGTGATATGTTCATAATTTCTGGTTGTGTTCAGAATCCTGGCAGCAGCGTTCTGGTTAACTGGTCAGAATGGTCTTTTAGGTAAGGCCACAATAGACAACCTAGTCAAGGCCAAGAACAGGCAGAACATAAATCTCTCTCAAAAAAAGTAGAATAATTCTGTAAAAAAATACAGTAAAAATAAAGTATGAAAATATTCATTAGAGAATATAACAAAGCTCAAATTAAACAAAGAAACATAACTATTTAAACAAAATATATACATTAAAATTTAAAGTGTCAAACAGTGAATTATCTGAATATCAGTTTAGTTTTTCACCTTAACATTATAATTTGATTCGCCTTATTTACTTCTAAAAATTGTATATTTAACAGAATTTAACTGTACAACTTATCATGAAATGTCCAATATTTTACAGTTTTTGAATTTGTCAACCTATAAACAGTTTTTTTTCTTTTACAATTACACAATTGTTTTACAGCGATATCAGATTCCAAAAATTAAGCACTTGTAATAAGATTATCTTCCTTTTAGATGCTCAAAATCAGAACAGTTATATAACGTATATATGATATGATATGAAGTCATGTATGATTCTATTGGTTAAAACCAGATAACTCCCTTTGTAATTCTCCTATATATTTTCACCCCATTCTCATCCCAAGGCGTCATATAGTGACACTCTTGACTTTCGTCTACATCCAACACACATGCCACCCTGACGTCAATATGAGACGCAGATATATATGGGCCAGAAGGCGCCTCCTAGTGGTGTAACCCTAACCCTACCCTAGACCCCGTTTACTACACGCAATAGGCTTTTTCTCTGATTTTGAAAACTCTTTGCGAATCGACTTAGATCTCTTATAAGATCGACGGGTTAGTGATTCCTGTAACATACATTACGGTCAATGACATGAGTACTAATCAGCTGTCTCACGAACGTAACAGCACATTTATCCCAAACCCATAACACAGCGAGGGAGAACTAAGTTACATGAAACAATCCAACTACATAATTTACACAACTCACAAGGGAAAAGTCACTACTCATGGTGTCTATGGCTTCTAGGTTTTTCCTGCTTCTCTTTCGAGGTAGTGACGAAACGCGTTCTGTAGCGCTGTTTGTTCGCGTTCGGCTGCAGGTAGAAAGATGACGTCACAATATGTCGTCCTTCATAAAAGGGGATTACCGCGGTTATGGAGATATAAAGCTCTCATTCTAAGGTAATAAAAACATTACGGTATATTAAGTAAGTTCTTTATACACCACTGAAAACATAGTTATTGGTGTCAAATTGCATTTCTGTTAATAGATACTCAACATTTTTACACATTGCACCTTTAACTGAAGACATCCAGCTCTTAACTTCATCAATGCACTGGCACAGGGAGTAAATGGGGATGTACTGTTGTCATAAGGTGAGATCTGGTACATACACACAAAAATGTTGGGTTGTTTCAACTCATCTTTGGGTAAATTAATTTTGCTTTTTAATTGGTTACTATTTTGTCATGTGACTTCTGGGCTTTTTGTCTGTTTTGGTCTTGTATTGTTGTTTAAAAAGTTTCTCACACGTTGTTGTAATGCCCGCTGGTGACTTATTTTACACATCTGCTCAGTCTGTTTGGACTTTTTGTTTAGATATTTGTATATTTTAACTCCAGACTATGCATTTCACTCAGATCCCATGATCTGTGGTGTTTGATGACGTAAATCTGCTAATGCGAACTTGACTAATGTGACCTGCCAGAACTAACGATTATTGTTTAATTAAAATTATAAACTAATGGTTGAGTTTGTCCATATTTTACCCAAACATGCGTTGAAACAACTTTTTAATTTTTTTAGAGGTAAACAATTTGGTTCTGTACTCATTATTTGTCTCAGTGAGAGCAAATACAGGTAGAACAGGGAGGGGGCGCTAGAATTGAGCCTTGTGGGACTCCGCATGTCATGGGCGTCCACTCAGACCCTTCTTTCTAACTATGACCGGGACCATTGGGATCCACTAGTCCCATTGACATCACTCACATAACATCAGTCTTATTCCTGAAAGAAAACAATGAATCACATGGTTAAGAGAGAAAAACAAGCAGTGAAATCAGTCATCAGTAAGTTAATAAGATTCGGTTTAGAAGTTATTTTTCCAGTTGGATAACTCTGCTATAAATTCTATTCAGTCAATTTTTTGTCAGTTGTTCAGTCAGTTGTTTTTCTTTTCTTTTTACAAAAACACTTCTGAGGCATAAAACACCTGCAGACAGAAACAATCTCGTTTAAATTGCAGATCACACGTGTCAGAAGGACGCACGTTTTTCCATGACCACAAAGCGTCACGTTAAGAACGCAAGCTTTTGGATTTTATTTATTTGCACATATAACATCTATAACACAACTTTACAAACCCATTAACGAAAAAAAAAAAAAAACACTGTGCGGGAGAAAGCGAGAAGACCATGAGGTCTTATAAAACCACTTCCCCAAAATCTCATTAAAATGGACATAAAATTACATGATCAATACATAAATAATTTTAATACAACAAATTAACAAAACAAACTTAATTATATGTTAACATATAACATATATTTTTCAGCTGTCTTTTGAAAGAGTTTATAGTGATTTTAGTCTTTAAAACAGGGTCCAAATGTTTCCAGAGGGAAGGCCCTCTGTATTTCAGTGTAGATTGATTAGCTGTAGTTCTACAAAAGGGAAGATAAAACTTTACAACGCCTTGTGGAATAGGCATGAACATCGAAGAATACATGAAAAAATTATTGAAAGCTCTGGGCATAATATTTGTCATATTCACATACTTAGGCTATACATAAAAATATTTATGCAATAGATGTTAACATTAAATATTGTCAACATGTTATATTTTATAAATATCGTCAAGATGTTATATTAGGCTATATGGCAAATCGCGCGTCCCTTGGCTGTAGAAGCGCACGCGTTTGACAGAGTGATTGGACGCCTGTACCACGTACTGTCGCGACAACGTTGCTTCCATTATGAGAATGTATTTGAAATGACAAACTTGAGCGTGCAAAACACCTCTTTTTGAAACACAAAAGAGGTGTTCATGTGAACAATGGGCCTCGTCTACTCTCCTTGCAAGGGTGTCGAAGTCTGGACAAAATATGTACAGTTACATGACATCACTTTCAGATTCAAACTGTGCGTTCGCTGTCGCTGAGCCAGAGATGGATGCGCTCAGCACTTGTCATATCATATAAAGTGTTCAGACGGCCGTATGGCCAAACTTAATTCATTATTATTATTAAAATTAAAAATGTAAATTGTTTTTATTAATCTGTTTGGGTGGGCCACCTGTCAATAAAGGCCCGCCCATAAATGCCGCAGCCTGCAGACACAGAGTTGTGCAGTATCTACCTCATATTCAGACTTTCAACAGTTGCTCAAGCTTGTTTTTCTCTGCTTCTGCTGTAAAAATTTAATTACACACAATTAAATTCTAAGTTCGCACAATGAAGATGTTGTTTTCCTCTTACTTAAAATATATGTAGGTGGAACTTGCCATTTGTAGACCTCCTGCGCGAAGATACACCACACCAACAGTTACAGCTACTGACATCAGAACAGCAACAGCACATATTACTGCTACATAAACTGGCATCAGAACTGATACCTGGAACAGATAAACACAGACAGCCATTAGTGGGAGTGAATCTGATACAGCAATAGGAAATACACTATTGTGAAAAAATAAATTAAACCCTCATTGAATTTCAGGACAAAAGAAATATTTTAGAAAAATTGAGAGAAACCATGTATGAAAACACAGTGGACATTAAAGTAAGCGATTATGCAGTTTATGTATAGCATGATTAAGTATATCTTTTTCAATATATAAAAAACAAAGAGGAGGATGTGAAAAAGAGAGCAGAGTTTCTAAACATTTATGAAAGGATGAAGGTCATGGCAGTCAATTACACAAGACGGGACAAGTTTCAGATCGGATGAGGCGTAGGTTAGCAAAAAAGAAAAACACAAGACTTCTGAAACAATGGCTTTCAGACAGATGAGAACAAAGTGTACAGAAGGTCAAACACAGCATTTCAGCACAAACACACACTGATTCACATGACTGTAAAAAGTAAGGGAGAAGAAACGTACTGTCAGACTCCGCTCCTTCCCGTCCTGTCCAATTCTTCACTGGTATAGTCAGGAGCAGGCAAAGCTGGAAAATACAAGAGGATAAAATACTTTTTAAAAAGCTTGATATATCAGCAGTCAGAAAAAGAACCTTTTATACTATTTCTAATATCATCATAATGTTGAATTTTTCACAAGGTATGTCTACTGAAAAAAGGACTGAACAGTGTCAGTGTAATGTTGCCAAAACAGACATGATTCGAGTGACTCACGGCTGACGGAAACGATGAATGTTTTTATGGTGTCGCCGATGTTGCTCATTTTTCTGGTGATTTTTGTGCTGTCACACTTGCTGTTTCTGTTCAAGCTTGTGCTGGTTCCTGAGCTCTTGCTTTGGATGAAATTTGCTTCATAACGTCCAGCGTGTTCAGATCTGATGTCTCTGATGATCAGAGATACCGGTCTTATGGTCCACCTCCAGTCTGTCTCTGAATCTCCCGTCTTCTCCATCATACACACAGCTCGTACTGGGATCTCCATTGATCAGAGCTATGAGTGTGTCGTTGAAATACCACAGCATCTTGTCACGGTTTTGTTTGATAACTCCAGTGTTTAGAAAGACTGGCTCTCCCTCAATCACTGACACGGTCATCAATTCATCACCAAACACACCTGGAGAAAAAGATGGACAATAATTACTGTAACACATTAAAACTCAGCAATGTGTTTGATTAGGAGCAAGCCAAGGACAGCAGATCTTAAATCATAAAGATCTTTGTTGTAAAGTAGATTTTTACAGCCTCATTTTACATGTAAATATTAAAATACTTCATTCAGGACTATTACAGAAGAAGATTAGGGCCAAACAATATAAGAAATAAAATAATAAAACCATCTTGAAATTTAAGTCATTATAATGCAAAATAAACAAACTCTATAAATAAACTCTATAAATAAATATATATATATATATATATATATATATATATATATATATATATATATATATATATATATATATATATATATATATATATATATATATGTGTATATATATATATATATATATATATAAGTTGAGATAAACTCACTATACTTCTAGAATAAACTTGTGTTTTAAGAAAATCATTTCAAGTAGGCTATAAAGCAAACTTATGAATTTCTTTTAACATTTTCTTGAAACAACAGCTTTATTCTCGAAATGTAATAAGATTTTTCTCAACATAGTAGTTCAAATTTATTTTCAAAATTTAACGAGTTTTAATCTCACATTTATAATTACTGTAATCTCCAGATGGATTTATCTGTATAATTATAATGACTAAAAGGCCTATTATAATTGTATGGACTATAAGTCAGCAATGAATTGTATGTATATATATATATATATATATATATATATATATATATATATGTGTGTGTATAATTTGCTTGGCCCTGTTCCTCTTCCGTATTAAATACTATTTCCTGAAGTTGAGGCAAACATTTTGCATAGCCTAGTCAACTCATCACGATTAACATGCTATCAATGCCTTTCTAACCGGTCATGATTCTCAGTGAATATATTAGTTTATTTGAGTTGTTATTCCTTCTGATTAACATAACAAACCAGTCTGAGCTTGTTTCCTGGTTTTAGGCCTAGATGACGCAGCTAGGTCTGTTTGCTTTGGCACGAGGCTGGAGCTGTAGGTGCCTAAAGCAAACAGGTTTGAGCACTTAAGTTTGGTTATTCAGGGAGACCAGCTGTAGTCTAAACCACTGAAGAGCATTTATTAGTGGTGTGTTAAATGAAACAGGGGCTCAAGGTCATCTGTACGCTATATTAAGAAATGTATAGGCCTAGACCGTTTCTCAGAAAATCACGTGATCAAAACTGTATAAAGTTCGCTTTTTTTACTTGTGGGTGCAAAACAAGAAAGGGAGAGATAGGGAATGATTAATTTGCATTATAGGTTATATTTAAAACATTAAATGTGTAAAATTGGCTAGTTTTGACTGTTTTCTGGCAGAACTGGTCAAACAGAGACAGAACAAAGGGAGTGCTGTGATGAGCCCCACCCAAAAAAAAAAAAAACATGAGTGTTGCGCAAATTTAAACTATTGAAACGGATTGGATTATGCAATTTATGCACTTTGTCCTCTGCATGTGTGATTAGCCTACACATGCACTCGGCAGAGACATTTCCAAAAATATTTATCCAAATTAATTTACGCCTACAGATGCGCACTTTCAGTGCATGCATTTTCTACAAGAATGCATTTGTTGTGTCAATGCAGTGCCTATCAAAAATATAAAATCAGCGACTTACCATCAACGAGAAAAACAAACAGAGTGATTACACGATAAACTCCCATTTTCAGATTTTTTTTTTTTATTATTGTTGTTGTGCACATTCACAAGTTAAATCAAATTATAATCCAATCTCGAATTATTCTGCATCGTCTATTGCCCGGAGCAGTCAGGTGCAGGTCCCTGTGATAGGACACCGTCACGGAGCAGCAGCCTGGATGACAAAAGAGCTTGCGACGATCATAAGATTGCGAATGCGGTTCAATCTGCCGCTTTTATATCTTAGGCGTGGTTGTATTTTTACAAAATGACCTATCGGTCTATGATTCAGACGTGTCGAATCAGGAAATCGTTTCTGAGGAAATCACGTGATGTAAGTTTCGGTTTACGTGAAATAGTTAGATTAACATAACATATGAAGTTATATTTACATCAACACAGTAATTCTCCCTATACACAGAGAGAGAGAGCTGACAATGATTATTGATAGGTTGTTGTCGTGTACTTTAAAGTCACATTCACAAGCTAAATGATAAACCGAATCTTGAATTGCATCGTAGGCTATTTTCCATGGAGTGGTCACAAAAGTTATGTATGTTTTCAGTTTTACGTTAAATTGAAAGTAAATTGAACGTTTTCAAAGCAGTAGCCTAGCTATATGTTATGCTTCATTTATCAATAAAAATCTACTTTAGGCTATTTAATGTTTTTTTATGTTGTTGTTGTGTGTGTGTTTGGATAATATATTCATATTTGTGTATATATATATATATATATATATATATATATATATATATATATATATATATATATATATATATATATATATATATATATATTGGCCTAATTTAATTATGTAAGAAGAAAATGTCCTATATCACTCCCTCCCGGAAATAAACAACAGTTCTGTTTACGAATGGATTTATTCCACTTGTCATCCTTCTCTCCGTCATCAAATTCACCATCAATGAAATCCACTGTCAAACTATACGACAATGTAAAATATAAACACGTCCACATAGGCTACATTAGGTAAATACCGGTACAAATACACTCGGAGAATATGAACGTAATACACAACTCTCGTTGGCTGCATATAGAGATCAATAGGGATCTTCGCCCGTGACGTCACGACGCGGTTGCATGTGCTCTGGTTGGCAGAAAAGTAATGGCCGTATGCCGCACAGTATTATAAAGTCATAATTTAACCCAAAGATTGGGTACTGTACAGTCAGTGTATCATCTGTGTACACACCCTTATAGATTAAAGGCAAATTATTGTATTTTCTTTGATACATTTTTATGTATATGTTGACCAATGTTATAAATCAGAGGTAAGATCATTTTGATTCAAAATATAGCCCATGGACAAATTGCACCTCTATTTTACTCTAGTTGTAACAAATTTACCAGTTATCCAGTTAACACAAGTAATATTCGTAATTATGACTTATAGGCATCTAAAGATTTGTACGCCTTCATTGACTCTCTGATAAGCATAGATGGCGTGTCGATGAGATACAGGTAGATGTCGCCGAATGTCAAATCTGGCCATGTGTTAGGACTTTTGTTCCAATTCTCACTCAGGTGATATGGATCAGGCATAGAACATGAACCCTGGTTATATAAAAGCTTTACCTTATATCTCCTTTTAGCTTTTTCTTACAAAGAATTATAATTTTGCTGACAGAACACATAGACTGCTGCGTATGTTTTGGTTCTTTTTGCCAACCAGTTCGCGCCCACGCCCATTTCGTGACGTCACATATGACACTGGCGAACATCCCTATAGAGATAACCAATAGAGATCTGAGTTCACTTGAAATACCCCGGTTCAAATAACAAACGTAAAAAAACATCTTTTCTTGGCTCAAAACACGAGTAACTCTCTACACACGGAGAATAACTTCTTACCCAAAGTCTGTTTTTCCTGTTGCACCTTGTGTCTGTGCGACGCAAAATGTACTTAGTTAACATCATCAACACTCAATATCCATGAATAGATCAAACAAATATAACAAAACATGTTAAATAACAGAAATATATATGCAGTTAGCTATATGTCCTTTTCAGGAAAAGTTCAGATTTTTATGAAACATGCAGTCCAGGATATCACGAGCCAGCAGATGGCGCTGTTCCCGCCAGCTTGTATTTTAACAAACGACCCTCAATGAACAGCTGTTTGACAAGTACAAACTTTGGTAACGCTTCCTTTTACAGTCCAGTTACCCATGTAAATACTATGTAGGCCTACTTATTTTAGTAACTACAATTACTGGGTAATAACTGGTACTAACCCTGAACCTACCCCTGTTCCATGTACTTACCTTATATTAGCCAGTAGTTTCTAGGTAAGTACACTGGAAGTACTGCACTGTAAAAGGAAGCGTTACCCAAACTTTTTTTGTAAAGTCTTTTAGTAGCCTATTTTTGTATGTTTTCTCTACCCCTGACATGTATGTTTATATGTACTCTTGTATGTAAAATGTTTTGTTATTATTAAAATGCAAAAAAAATAAATAAATAAAAAACGACCCTCAATGACTTCTTCAGTAACACAAGAAATGGGTAGAAAATCTGTTTCTTCCTCTTGGTTGACATTTTCATATAGGACATTTTTGACATTTCAGCATCCATCCAATAAAACATCTTCCTCATTAAACAGCACTGACTCAGCTACTCTAGTCACGGTTTGACCGACATTTACCTCGTTTAAATCATCTCGTGCTTTTGTTCACTCTCTACATTTTCTGCCTACTCGCAAGGGTGTAACTTTGGTTTGAGAAGTGAGGGGACATAAAATGGGCAATTTTTTTTTCGATTTGAATCCCATTTCCTGCATTTACATACATTTAGGGACTATGGTAAAACAAAATCCAGGAAATAATTCAGTTGATTATAATGAAAAATTCTGCCAAAAATACAAGAGACCCAATTTCCACTGTAATGTAAAAACAACATAAAGACAGTATATTTTTAATAATTGTTTAATAGCATATTTTTATGAATGAAGGCCAGTATCACTGATATTAATATAGCTACTGACGCCCCCAAAAAAGAAAAAAATATTAACAACTTTTAATTTAAGTGAACTTTAAACAATCCTCACATACAGCCATAATATATGTCATATTTACACGTAGCGCTTCCTGTCTAACAGGTACAAAATTACGGTATAAATTATAGATTAATCCTTATTAAAGCTACAAACGTTCTTTAGACAAGAACCAGTGAGTAATTTGCTATATTCCTCTTTGTCTTTGGTCAAATTTACTGACAGAGAGAATTGGCTGCTGTCCCTTTTAAGATCTGTCGCTGATGACAGGATCTTTCGCATTTAATTTTCTCATTTACTCTTGACGTTCATTTAAGATTGTATTTTACTCATTTAAGACTGTTCTTGTGAGGATACAATTGGTATCGAACAATTGGATCCAGTTCTCTTCACGCTTGAATAACTTTCAGTGAGCTATGAGTTTAGAGTGTAGTAGACAATGGTGTGTGTGTGGACGCGACGTACCTGGACGCGCGCATTGGCACAGACTTGTGGCGATGAAGGCGTGCGGTTGAAAAAATAAAAATCACAAACGAACTTGAAAGTGGGGGGACACAAACGGATTTTGAAACACCCAAAACATTCATCGTCTCTTGTGTTACATGCACAGTGTAGTCAAATTTCTTAACCTTAAACACTATTCACACCAATTGTGACCTTAAACACCAATTGTTTACAGCTGGGATCATCTTTATCGGGATACAAGTTTTCCGTGTCTCCCTAACGTTCGTTCTTCTTCCAAAAGCTCATTCTTCATAAATGCATGCAGTACATTCGAGATAATGACTTTTTGGCAGGATTTACAAGAGACAAAACTGATGTGTGTGTGTGTCTTGAATCACTACTCCGCTCTAGTAACTGATTCACTTTATCCACACTGTCTAAAAAGCTCGACTACGGCACTATTCATCCTGAAACGCCGATTTAACACCATCATGTCCGACAATCTCACCCACCACCGCTAAACACGCTCTTCAACTGAACACCCATTAAGCGGAGAAAGTTTAATAGCATGTCGGCGCGTAAGTTTGTGCAAACTAGTGTGTTCCCCTGTAGCAGCCATGCTAACAGCCACATTAACACCAATGAACCCCAACTAACATTGTTTCCCTAAACAACTTCCCAAAACATCAACAGAGAAAACAAAAAGCTTTAGGAAAAAAAGAGAATCGGAAAACTCACATTCAGCACGCTCTCAGCAGCACTAACCGCACTCAGTCACTCCCAACGCACGCTCGAGAGAGAGAGAGTAGAGAGAGTGCGTGGAGAGTGCGTGTGTGTGTGTGTGTGTGCGCGCGCGCGTGTGTCTAACCATAGGCTACATAATGGGGTCAAAATATCCCAAAGAGATGGCAATATCGGAAATCCTTGTCCTTGTGGAGATTTATATATATATATATATATATATATATATATATATATATATATATATATATATATATATATATATATATATATATATATATATATATAGCCTATATATATATATATATATATAGCCTATATATATATATATATATATATATATATAGCATATATATATATATATATATATATATATATATATATAGCCTATATATAGCATATATATATATATATATATATATATATATATATATATATATATAGTATATATATGAACTCTGTCATAATGTCTTTTTTCTGCATTTATTGCACACTACCTCCCTAAAAATGCCATTATTTAATATGCAAAAGTTAACAATTGTATTTTATTAAGAACATATTTTGTTTTTGATAGCATTTTAAGCTGTCATAGGGTGATGTTACAACATGCCCCTCATGTTACAATGTACCCATGGGGCATGTTGTCACATTTCATAGAATCAAGTACACTGTATTAATGAAAACAAAACCACATAATTGTACTAGACATGTGTGAAATTAATGTGTGGAAAAAAATACTCTAAACCCTAAAACTGAGAAAGTCAAAAAGCATTACGTCATGCCTCACTCTCCCCCACGGGTTAATTGAGACACTGATTTGCAAATAGAATGCAATAAAATGAAAATAGAAAGAATACATTTCAAAGTAAACACCATTTTCAGTCCCTCTATGGTTTCACTCAAACATGGAACATATTTTCTTAACCACAGCTGACAGAAACCCACAGCGCATTTCTTATAGCGCAGATAAACACGAGTCACAGAATGTGACAGAGACACCAGCAAAGAGTCAAAGTGAAACTTCTGCGGTCTCATTTATTTAAAAAAGAAAGAGTAGATTGACCTGACGGATGGAAAATCTGTGTGTCTTATTGTTAGACACACTCATATGTGTGTTAGAAGTCTGTGGGTAAAGAGTGTCTTTATTTCCTCTCTTGTTAATAAGAATCTCACCATCAGACTTCCTTTTTCACAAAAACTGATACTGAGAAAGATTCTGATGTTTCAGGAAAAGTCAAATTAGAGATATTTAATCTGACTCATCATTCATCACTTATAGACACTTAAATATTTAATACATCACATGTGAAGTTATATTTACATCCATACAGTAATTATTCCCATACACACACACACACACAGAGAGAGAGAGAGAGAGAGAGAGAGAGAGAGAATAACAAAATACAAAAATAATAACTTGCCCAAATCATGTTCACTTCCTGTGGTGTAGTGTGTGTTCTGCCACTATACACTGATTTTTAATAAAGACTGTTGTGTTTTAGTGTGAAATCCAGTTTGTGGTCAGTGAAGGGTGATCGAGTCCTGATGGGGAGGATACACACACACACACACACACGTCACAGTTCAAGACACACAGCTCTCTGAGATGTACATTATAATGTTACAGTGATCAGAGAAAATGGTTCATGTTGTTTTGCTCAGTTTGTGTTTGTGGCGTCTGGATGGTAAGTTAAAAATTTATATTTAATGCATTTTTGTTTTTACTGATTTAGATCATGCTTTTGGTTTATATACAAATTGGATTACGGTCTTTTGGATTCCGGCATTACAGATCACATAATGGACAGATTCAGTCAGCTTATTAATAAACTCACTAAATTAATAGAAAAATGATACTAAATATCACATTTAGGTATTTGAAGAAAGTAGTTACAGTCTCAATATTTAAACACATTTTTTAGATGTTTTTTTGTGTTTAGCAAAATCAGCGCCAAACATTTTGGAACCATCAGAATCTCTGATTGCAAATGGCAAAGGATGTGAGTATTTGTGTGAAATTGTTTACGTGTGTGTGTTCTCCAGGAGTGTTTGCTGGTCCAGATTCAGTGAAGTCAGTGTCAGTGATGGAGGGAGATTCAGTCTCTCTAAACTCTGACACTGAAATGATGGACGATGATCAGATTCTGTGGAGGTTTGGAGATAAAAACACTTTAATTGCTCAAATCAATGTACTGGAGGACAGCATGACTGTATATGATGATGATCCTGATGGGAGATTCAGAGACAGACTGAAGCTGGACAATCAAACTGGATCTTTGACCATCACACACACCACAACTGAACACACTGGAGTTTATACACTGCAGACTAACAGTGTGAGCAAGAGTTTCAATCTCACTGTCTATTGTGAGTTTAACATTAGTTTCCTTTATCTCTTAATCACTTTGAAGTAGACATATCATAAATATATTATTTTTCAGTTCTTAAATAGTAAAATCTAAGATGCACAATCTCTATATTCTGTATTCCGGCGTCCATCACCCTCCTCAACTCCACCTGCATAATATATTATATGGTCTTCTACTCATCATCCAAGCATTAGTAGTACCTCTGGGGGTTTAAGCTTGAGTTGAAGCTGTTTCCTCGAGCCCCTCCACGGCGGACAGCAAGCCAAATACACTTCACCTTATTAGCTTAAAGAGTATATGGGCTTAGAATCTGATACACAAGATTACATTTCTGGTTCAGGCATTTAATAATGTGATTTATTCTGCTTTATCTAATCTTTCTCAGCTCGTCTGCCTGTTCCTGTCATCATCAGAGACTGTTCCTCATCATCATCATGTTCAGTGGTGTGTTCATCATCAGTGTTGAGTGTGTGTGATGCGACTCTGTCCTGGTACGCAGGAATGAGTGTATTGTCCAGCATCAGTGTGTGTGATCTCAGCATCAGTCTCTCTCTACCTCTGGAGGTGGAATATCAGGATAAAAACACCTACAGCTGTGTGCTGAACAATCCCATCAGCAACCAGACCACACATCTGGACATCAACACACTCTGTACACACATGTGCAGGTACAGCAGCACTCATCACCCTTACGAAAAATAAGTTTATTCAAGTGTGCCATTAGTATACTTCTTTTAAACTAAAATAAGAAAGTATACTTTCAGTTTATTTTTCCTGTACTTCTCAGAAGTATACTTCAAATTACACTTAAGTGTACTTGACTTATACTGAGAGAAAAAGCAAGCATATTTGTCCTGTTCTTGAACTCAATCTTTTGTTCCAGAAATACTTAAAAGTATAATTAAGTATTCAAAGTATACTTGTATAAGTATTACAGTAAAAAAGTTAACTACTAGTATACACATAAATTCACTTGCAGTACACATGAGATACATAAATATGAACTAGTTGTGCACTTACTGTTACACTTATAGTACACTTAAACATTTACTTTCATGTACTAAAAGTGGGCCAATTTAGTCCCAAGCGGTATTAAAATAGTACACTTACAAGTATACTACTAGTGCATAGTGACATTAGTATACTTACTACATAATGCATACTTAAAAAATATACTTGAACATTACTTACTACATAAAATGAACTTGAAATATACTTCTTTTTTCGTAAGGGCATGTGTGTGTGTTTGTGTGTGTGTGTTTACTGACCTGATTATAAAGACTGGAGCTCGTTTCAATTATTGGTGATAAAACAAATGTTAAAAATTACATTGATTTTAAATGTTCCTCCTTTGGTTTTTACTCAACATAAACAACTCTGTTATATGGATTATTGATACGTATGTTCTTGTTGTGTCCCGTCAGCTCAGATTTACTCCTATCTGTGACGTTCTCTGATCACTAATAACTGTTTCTGTCTCCTTCAGGTCCTCCAGTGTCTCTGATAGTGTTGATCTCGGCTGGATCTCTGATGATTGTGTTTACAGTCGTGATCTTCTGCATCTGCAAGAAATGTAGAAAAACAGGTCAAAAAGGCAAGTGTTAAATTATAAAAGCTATTGAATTTGTAAAAGTAATAAGTGACCAAATAATAATATTCTTTAATAATGTTAAACTTCAATTAAGCCTCATGTTGAGTTGAAGTCATTTTGACCTGAAGAGGATTTTCTTTTTCCTGAAAATGTTAATGTTATCGCATTGCACCAAAACTTATTGACTTTGCTCACACAAGATATAACAACGTCCCCTACACCTGTGGTGTTACGGCCTCCAAAAATGTGTTTATAATTTTCTCTTTATGCTATTTTATTACCAAATATGGGATTCAAACGTATTATCCTTTAACTAGCACTGTATTTATTCACTCAAAAACTAAAGTGCATAATCTCAGATCAATGAGGCCAACAGCATTATAACATTATGTTGTGGAGAAACAGATCTATTTAACAACATTGAGTTCTGTTGTTTTAATCCATCTATTTATTATATTACATCTCATTATCATTACAGTTGAGTCTCATGAAGAAATCATCTACGTCGAGCCAACGTTCAACAGAAGAAGAGCACAGAAATCGGTGAGATCATTTATTAATAATTCATGACTGTATCAGTTCAGCAGTGTGTGAAACAACACAAAACACCACTATATTTATAAATGTATAAAGATCAGCATTCATTGCGAGAAACATGTGCCATGATCCTCACAACACTCATTCCCCCATCAGATCAACATTAGTTAATATTTCCAGAGTTCAAAATGAGCCACTGATGAAGTATTTCCTGTCACTTGATGACATCACAGTCTAAAATGTATTGTACGTGCTTTTGTGATTCTCTGGGAAACAGAGCAAATCAACACATTTATTGTCCTGAATACATTTTTATAGCATCTGATACAAGCATTAAAAACGGTATAAGGAAACAAACAGAAGGAAACAGTGCAGGCTCTCTCACACACACACACAGACCTGGATGTTTTGTGATACACTTGACGCTGGTTTATATTGTAACATGGTGTTAAGTACACACATGTATTTATTATTATGCATTGTGTTTGTGAAAGGATGATAAAGAGGAGGATCATGTGGTGTATGCGCCGATCGTCACGAGAAGAGGATCAACCTTCAAGAACCAGACCAACACACTCACAGGAACCGCTGTCATTAAAAACTCTTCTAAAACTAGTTTTGAGGGTTTTAAAGTGTGATATTCAGTGACGGACTAATTAAAGTCTCTCTTTAAGAATGTACAAGGACTTTTAACAAAATGATCTAAATGATCTGACTTTTGAAAGCCTCGGGTTTTCCTTTTTTAACAAATCCACAAAACAACAACAACAAGAAACATTTCACCTACTCATTTCAGAAATATATGTGTGTGTTAAATGAACGCCTGCTGTGTTCGGCTCCCTCTGGTCAGAAAAGTGGTTTGATTTGTTGCTGGATGTTTGTGGTCGATGTTTGACACACACACACACACACACACACACACACACACACACACACACACACACACACACACACACACACACACACACACACACACACACACACACACACACACACACACACACACACACACACACACACACACACACACACACACACACACACACTATAGTATACATTACATGTGTGTGTGTGTATGTGTGTGTGTGTGTGTGTGTGTGTGTGAAGGGCTTCTTTTCCATTCCTGCTCATGAAGACTCACAGACTGACTTGAATCGAACAGATAAACGACTCTCTCAGTGTGTAATGAAATACAATATTATATAGACTCATTTTAAGAATGTACATGTATGGTTTACTGTTGAAATATGATTATATTTATGTATACAAATGACTGATGGTTGTTAATAATTTCTTATTTTTAGTTTAGAGTGGTTATAGCAACAAACAAATGCTCTTATAATTAAATGTAAAAAATTATGCTTTAATTAAATAAAAATCCAATAATTAAAAAAAATTCAAAAACTTGACTACTTTCATTTTATCTTTTCATTTGCAGTTTGTTAACAGACCATGACCCTTAAATTTCATCAAATAAAATATGACATCCTACTATTAACTAGCGCCATCTAGTGTCTCTATTTATGCCATGTTTACCGCGCCATCTAGTGTATGTATATATGTATATAACAAGCAGCTTTAAACTCCCTCAGAAATGAAACTATAACATTATTTGGAAATCATAGCCTATTCCCACATAAACATGACATTATTACTAGAGATGAACTGACAATTGAGTTTACTGATGTTTTGACTGCTATTTACGCATGTGTAAATGATCATATGGCTCTGATCATCAGTGGTGTGACAACTGAACACACTGGAGTTTATACACTAGAGATAAGGGGAGCGAAACGATCATTAAAATCATTCAGTGTTTCTGTCTATGGTGAGTAGAGATCACTTGTCCTGTCTCTCAAATATTCTTGTTTAAATTTTTTATATACTGAAATTTTATAATTTGAGATCACAGAAACACTAACTGTGATCAAACTAAACACATTGAATGCAAAGTAGATATATGTTGCTTATATTTATTCATATTTCAGCTCGTCTGCCTGTTCCTGTCATCATCAGAGACTGTTCTTCATCATCATCAAATTGTTCAGTGGTGTGTTCATCATCAGTGTTGAGTGTGTGTGATGCGACTCTGTCCTGGTACGCAGGAATGAGTGTATTGTCCAGCATCAGTGTGTGTGATCTCAGCATCAGTCTCTCTCTACCTCTGGAGGTGGAATATCAGGATAAAAACACCTACAGCTGTGTGCTGAACAATCCCATCAGCAACCAGACCACACATCTGGACATCAACACACTCTGCAGACACACATGTGCAGGTACAGACAGCACTGATGACATTATTCACATTCATTCACTGAAGTAATGTGTTTATTTTAACGAGACTACTAACATAAGATGCCAGATATGATGGATGAGCTTCTGTCATGATCATCATCATGATCACATATACTCATGTATTTTCTTGTTTGGAGCATTTAATATTTTTTAGATTCAGATTTCGTTGAAAATCTCAATTCTGTTTTATCATTGTCTCATTAGGTTCTCCAGAAGGCCACGCCCCCTGTTGTGAGTCTGTTGAAGCTGTGCTGCGATTGGTCGTCACTGCGCTGATGGGCGTGGCTTCTGCGACTGCTGTTGTTCTTTTGGTCAATGACGTCAGAGCTTCAAGAGGTTAACAGGAGAAAACAAAACACATATTATAAATATTGTGACATATATTGCAGTTTTAATTCGTAACGTTAAAAGATAAAATATGTGTGTTTTAATTGTTTAGTGACGGAGAAAAGAAGCTTTATTTACCTATTCTCTCCTTTTAACTGTATCGGAAAAGGTTGATTTTACGAATTTGATGTAATGGGGCCATCTGGTGGCTAAAAGGATGATTGGTTTATTATTAGGCTATTAAATTTCATTGTAATCTTTAATGTCATTCACGTTACAACAATTCTTTGTCAATTACACAATTTTTTCTCAATTTATCTTATGTTGCTTTTTTCTTTTCTTTCATAATAATTTCTTTTCTTTTCATAAATACTTCTCACCAATAAATCACTGTAGAATTAAAAAAAATAAAAAATAAATAAATATTACCTAACCAACTGGTATACATCTATGAATCATATATATACTCTGTATTAAAACTGAAGGTGTTTCATAATAAGAATAAACTGTGAATTTGTTCATATTGAATAACGGTTGACTAAAAGCACATTTACAGCATTAAACAGTGTATATATATATATATATATATATATATATATATATATATATATATATATATATATATATATATATATATATATATATATATATATAAATATATGAAAAACATCAACAAACAGTGTGGATTGCCCTAACATCATTATATTGTAAATAACCTTATTTACTTGATTTTCCTATCTTATCATTTGAAATAGTTTTACTAATTAAGCTATAAAGAAAAGAAATACGCTCTGGACCTTGTGAGCTGTCTGCAAATGCTGGTGATATTCAGCTGTAACATTTATTCTACTTTAAAACAGATGAAAAATTGACTTCTCTTTCTGCTTTTTTAACATCCAACAGATGCAGATCTAGGCCTACTTGTGGTGTAACATGTTGGATCATCTTGATAATGTTTATTTGCAATTCCTCTTATGTTTTATGATTGCTCAGCTTTGTATTTCAGTAGGCCACGCCCCCTGTTGTGATTCTGTTCTAGCTGTGCTGCGATTGGTCGTCACTGCGCTGATGGGCGTGGCTTCCGCGGCTGCCAATGTTCTTCTGGTCAATAACGTCAGAGCTGCAAGAGGATGACAAGAGAAAACAGAACACATCATAAATATTTTAGGATATATTGGATTTTTAGTCAGTAAAGATAAAAAAAAAATGTGTGATCAAATTTGTTAGTGATGTGAAATCAAGCTTTACTTACCAATGCTCTTTGATCGTGAAGTTTATGCACAGCTGCACTATTCCTGAACTTAAGTCAGTTCGTTGTTTCCTGTCTGCCATTATTGGTCAAACTTGATTAATTCAGGTGTGCCTGACCTCAGTAGTCACGGCAACAATAATCAGACACACCTGAATTAATCAGTTTGTCAAATAATGGCAGACAGGAAACAAAGGAGCTGGCTGAAGTTCAGGAAGTAGTGCAGCTGTGCATAAAGTCAATTTAGGTTCATTACCTGAATCTGAAGTATTGAGCCATCTGGTGGACAAAACGATGGATATTCCATTTTACATTTCTTTGTTAGTCACTTTTTTTCAGTCAACATGTTATGTTGCTTTTTTCAGTTTGCTTCATATACAGCAACCCCGCAAATACAAATGTAAAAATATGTGACACCAACTAATCACTGAATTGACTGAAAACTGAATATTACCACCAAACTGCTTAATTACATCTATAAATAATGTACAGGCCTAAATTTTATTAGAGAGGATGTCATAATAAAAATAAACTGTTACGATGTATTAATTGTCAGTTGATTAAATGTCTTTCCCTAAATATAAACATAGGCCTATACATATATTTTTTACTACACAGTGTAGAATATTAAATATTAAATGAATAATTAAATTGAATATTAAATCATGGACTTTAACAAGATTAATGTTTACAACTTTTTCTACAACCTTCACATGCTGTTTCAAAGCTATTTTACAATCAATTAAGATGAGAGACATATTGTCTGTTAGATTGTTCAGACAGAAGAAAACATCCAAAATGCACTTTTAATTGTCTCTCTTAGAGCACTTTATCTATTTGCGTCTGTCGATTTCAATTATCTGTATCTTTAAAGGAACGTTTTCTCTAAATAATATGTTCAGCTGAATCTCCACTCAGTATCGCATACACAAATCAGTTCCACTTTCAGTAACATTTCAAGTTAGTCATACACCTAATTTACTCCTAACAAAATGGTAAAAATGTAAATATTTTTGGCTGATGACAGTATTTTCTGATTTGTGGAGCAATCAATAGAGATATCCAAAATCTCTCAGTAAAAAACAACTTATTTGACAATTTTGTACCTTATTTTATCCAATGTTCATATTTTTGTTCCAGAACGTTACACAAATTAGTGCATATTTAATTAGATAACGAGTTATTTTGCATATTTCAACATAACATAAAAAACAAAACAAAAAAACTTGTAAAACAAAAAATGTTTGCAAGGGTGTCTTGCCTTGATACACAAAACGCAAACTACTGACGTGTCTGCTGGGTAAAAGAATCTGTTAATATTGTTAATATGTTAATATTAAATGTACATCAGGTTTATAAGATGCAAATAACAATATACTTTTATCAAATTATCTGTTCAATAAGCTTATTTAAAATAGTTGAAATATCCTTGCAGTAACTTTCCTCACACAAATAATGAGAGGACATTTAGATGATACAATTACAAATTAACACCCAGCTAAAAATTAAATAAGCGTCACACAGTTAACATTATTTGTTTCAATTGTAAGGTTGAGAATACAGTTAAAGACCCAGAACCAGATATGATGAATGAAGACCAGGCGTCAAGAGATCAGTTTATTAATTTTTTTTATAAAAAAAATAATAATCACTTTGGCTCGTTTCACACATACTTCCGTTTGCAGTGCATATGCGTTGAGTGTTGCGGTGCGTATGCGGTGCTTTCACATATTTACATTTATTCATTTAGCCGAAGCTTTTATCCAAAGCGACTTACAATTGCTATATATGTCAGAGGTCGCACGCCTCTGGATCAACTACAGGGTTTATGCAGGTTTTACAAAGTTAAATTTAAGACTTTTTAAGACCTTTTTAAGACCATTATGAATGAAATTTAAGACCTAGGCCTATATCACGAAAAAAAAAAACCTACAAAGGAAACACGTAATGAGTCTCAAAATTATTCGCAAAGTAATTTAATATATTCAAACTGAACATTTGTCGAAAATCAGCACGAACGGTCCCATGATTTTGGAAATTAGTTCTGTTTTTGTTTTTATAAAATCCCCTATTCCAAAGCGCGTAATGTAGGTCGTTTTATCTTTCCCGCACCTGAAGGATTTAGCGATGTCATAGTCCGGAAACATCGTTTGAAAATAAGAGCAGCCATTGGCTCTTCGTTGGCTCTGATCCAAAAGCAAAATTAAAAATCAGCAAAATTTGACCCAAAATTCAGATATTTCAAGCCAAGTAGCCTATCGCTAAACTTAAAATCCGTATTATGTCTGTCTGTGGTATCTGAGATACGCGCAAAAAAACACGAAACCTTAAAAAACTGATTAGCTGTTGCATATTGGTCTATTTTGTAGTGGTAATTATATTTGAACTAGCAAGAAAAGAACTACAACTACAGATTATATATATATTTTTAACATTCCAAAACACTGTTGGAACATTTCAATGAGATTTACATGGACATAGGAAAATTTAAGACCTGTTTAAAATGATTTAAGACCTAGAACACAATACTTCAGCAGATTTAAGACTTTTTAAGGCCTTAAATTGCGATTTTGAAATTTTAGACTTTTTTAGACTTTTTAAGACCCCGCGGAAACCCTGAACTAGGGGTTAAGTGTCTTGATCAGGGACACATTGGTGTCTCACAGTGGATTCGAACCCGGGTCTCTCACACCGAAGACATGTGTCTTATCCACTGCGCCATCACCACCCCATATGCTGTGTTTGCAGTGCACTAACTGATCTGCGGCTGTACCACAAACACACCTACTCACAATTTTATTTCAAATTCAGAAGTTATGCATCAACTTTTATTAAAATAAAAGTTGTCAGTATTGAATTCTCTTTGTACACTTTTACAAACTTGAATGGACGCATGCACCGTTTAAACACAATTTAATTACTTCTAAATATTAAAGGTGCTCTAAGCGATGTCACACGTTTTTTAGGCCCAAACATTTTTTTGTCACATACAGCAAACATCTCCTCACTATCCGCTAGCTTCCTGTCCCCTGAAACACACTGTAAAAACACGCGGTCTCACGCAGACAACACAGGCTCCACAAATGGCTACAAAAACAAACTGCGGCAACCTGCTCCACGAAACACATCAAACTGTTCCAGCCAATCACTGACAAGAAGTCCCTGGGGGCGGGGTTTGGGGGGTCAGTGCAGATGAGGAGGAGGGAGGGTCTATCTAGCCTCTGTTTTGTTTGAAAATACTTTAAACGTCAACAAGAAGTGATGTCACCCGACATTGCTTAGAGCACCTTTAAGTTGCTCAAGCAAGTGGTCAAATATTTAACCATGTATTTATATTAAAATTCGCAAAAATTTAAATTAAAACTTTAAATTGACCAAAAAAAAAGCTGACTCTCGTGCCTTTTCTTTTGCATTTAAATTTTAAAACAAATAAATCTTGCATGTCACAAAGAACTTGTTTTTCTACCCGCAAATGAGACGAGTGTCGTTCATTATGTCCTTGTTGAGTTAAATTGGAGTTTTCCTTGCTTAAAATCCCGGTCTTTTAAAATTTGTATTTAATTAAATACTTTAATGGTGAAATTACTACTTTTTATTTAATTAAATGTATTTATGGTGAATTTGTATTGGTGTATTTATTTCTGTGTTCATTTTGACCATGAACCGGGCGCTGTCACTTTAATTCAGCGTTTGGAGCACAGCAGAAATAGACTCGGTGCGAAACGATCTCCACACTGCTGTATACGCACCGAACCTGGCACGGATCGACGGACTGCATCCACGTGTCGTGTGAAAGCTCTCTTCTGTTAACATGGGTACGGAAAAAAATACGCACTGCATATGCACTGCAAACTAAGTATGTGTGAAACGGGTGTTAGACATACATACTCACTAACAGGTGCTAAGTGCATTATTATTAACAAGAAGGCTGCTCCACTCATTTCACTATTATTTAATAGGAATAATGTTGTGGAAGCTGTTCCGATCCTCTCATATCACGTGACCTCTATTTTTGTCGGTAAGAAATTCTCCATCTGTAAGAAAACAATGAATCACAGAAGGTTAATGAGCAAAAGAAATGTGCACATCTGTCATCAATCATTGAATTAGATTCTGTTTGAAATGTTTAGTTCTTATTGGAAAGATTTAGTCAGTGCAGGTGAAATCAAACACAGATCTGAATGTGATTGTAATTTCATAGTGACTACAGTAGTTCAGTATCTTACCTCTTTGCTGGGATTTTCTCCAGAATCTCTCGGTTGTTTTTCCTCCATGCCTGCTTTGAAAAAACAATCACACAATGAAACATCAATTTTGCACAATAAAGATGTTTTCCTCTCACTATAGTATCTGTAGGTGATTCTTACCCTTTCTAGAGCTGCTGTGGCGAAGGTACATCATCTTAACAGCAGCTGAAGCCACACACATCAGCAGAACAGCAACTACTCCTGCTAACAACAGCTGAAGACCGAACCTGAAGATGGATCAGCTAAAGAGAAACAGACATTAGTGTGAGCGATCTATAACTAACACAATGAGATATCAGATGGTTTGATAGCGAGTAAATCTAAATCTGATTCTGTTTAAAGGTGATCACTTGTTTCATACAGTGATGTCAAAAGTACAGTTTCATCAGTGACAAGTCATCGAGAAACTAAAATAAAGAGATGTAACTATACTTTATTTTCTTTATATCTCAATGTAAGGGTGTTTCTCTGAAAATTCCTGAATGATGAAATTACACTCACCAATGACGGTAACGTGTCAAAGCTCTTTACACTGCTGACGCTGCGGCGACGACGACGACTGCCGCTGTTGATCATCAGTTTATATTCTCCAGAGTCTTCAGTTTTGATGTTCATGATGGCCAGAGATCCAGTCTGATGATCCAGCTTCAGTCTGTCTCTGAATCTCTCTTTACACTGATCATCTGTACAGATCTTACTCTGATCTTCCAGTGATTTCAGCGATGAGAGTGTCATTAAAATACCACTTCATCACATCATTTGGGTTTTTTGTTAGAACAAGATCTAATGTGACAGATTCTCCCTCTCTTCACTGACTTTTTCTTCATCTTCTCTCGTTCACCAGCTGGAACACCTGAAAGACAAACCAACAAATACTTAAGCATATTTTAGGGGAAAGAAACTCCACATCAAGAAAAACTGTGAAAATATTTGTGCATATTATGCTCTTTCTTGAATTTCAGTGTGTAGTAAATCTTTTTTTTTTCTGAAAAAGTTATTTTATCAAACATGTAAATGTGGTCATTTGTCCAATTAGGAAGAAATATGGATATAAAACCTGGAACTGTTCTGGAGCGGAAAATTACAGACTTTCTGCACCATTTGAGATGATCACATTCATCTACTGTAGAATAGGAGCAGGCGAGGGACCCTTTGAAACATCTCAGACAATGATGTGTGTAAACTTCATTAACGAACAGACCACAGCCGTTCCAACAGGAGCAAAAAGGTGTTTTTAGATGTCCGTGCAGCGGATTATTCTGACTCGGACGAAAGCCAAGGTGCTTTGTGTACTTTGTCACTGTACGTTGCAGTAAACTTTTTCATCGAGATCTTCAATATCCTCATAATTTTTCTTTCAGTTGTTTAAAAGAATTTTAATTTCTTAAATTATTCCTGAAGAGTGACGATACCCATATTTACATTCTCACCTTGCCTAATGCAATGTATGCCTTTTTCAGCTCCTGATCGCTTGTTTGTTGGAGATAAAGACTTAAAAATATATTTTTTACAAATTAAACTGAAATTGTGTTAATTAGCTCTCAAACTGCTGTTACTATAGGCTATGCAATAACTTTAAACTCACTGTAGTTGATAGCCCAATCTCTCCATCTATGCAGGTCTATATATTTAAATAGTCAGCCAATTCTAGGTCTGGTCCCAATCTATTACTAGTTTAATTAAGCAAAAACAGGCAAGTCAAACTTCTGCAGTGGCAAGATGATTTTAACAATTGACGATTGGTTCTTTTCTTTAGAAGGCGGGACTTATTCTGCCATATCGCACTTTGTACTTTTTTCAATTTTCATAAGAGCAATCAATATTATAGTTCAAAAGGGCAAACAGTCGAAGTTTTAATGTGATTTTACTTCTAGTCCGATTTATTAAAAAAAAATGCAAAACTGCAAAATCGCATTTGTCATCCGATCATCATGTCATCAAGTGGACTGTTGTAGCTGGAATAATTTGTGGATTAAGCAAGCTCTTATAATAGAAGGGTCAGTTTCATGTAACACATTTACACATCTCTTTGAGTTTAGGTTATATTTTAAGCCCCTTAGATCCCTACCCCTGTATCTCTGGCTATGGTAAGAACCAGCCAAGAGTGAGGATGGTGGAGGGATGCTATAAAGGAACATAATCCTGAGTCGGCTATGTGTAAACAGGCCTCCTCTAATGCTGACTGGGTAGATGTGTTGGTTAGTATAAATCATTTGAACGTTTTCCTCACAAACTTTGTTGATAAAACACCATAAAGTGAAAAGCAGTTCTAATTGTAATTGCTTTAAAAAACAAATGAATGTGATATGCGATTAAACACCTAAAACCTGCATTTGAACATTCATTAAATGACACTCACCCTGAACAGTAACACTGAAGATCTTTTCACTGTCGATGTTGCCTCTGGTGATCAGTAGTTTATATTCTCCAGAGTCAGTGTCTGTGGTGTGTGTGATGGTCAGAGATCCAGTCTGATGATCCAGCTTCAGTCTGTCTCTGAATCTCTCAGTGCCTTCATTACACTGAACATCTGTACAGGTCTTACTGGGATCTCCATTGATTTGAGCGATGCGAATGTCATTATAATACCAATTAATTCGGTCTTCTTTTTTTTTTTTAAGACCAGTGTTTTAGAGTGACTGAATCTACATCCATCACTGACACTGACACGTCATCTGTAAACTGCACCAAATGAATCTGAAACAACAACAACAAATGTTTTCACAGATCATAAAAATTAAGGTTTAAAAATGACACATGCAAAGATACAGCCTACGTTTTGCACATTACTCCATCAGACAAACATTCAAAACAAATTCAATTCATTCTTGTTTAATGCAAGAATTAATTGACCGTATTCCTCTAGACCGTATTCTTAAAATCCCTGTAAAGTCAAAATTAAGTACGTGTTCTGAGTTTGTCACACCACAGAAAAATTTACCATTAGCCACCCAGCCAAATTTGAATGATAAAAAACCCGGCAAGTACATAAAATAAGCTAGAAAAATCTTGAAAAAATGGGCAGTGTTCTCTGCTTTCAAAGCGCTGGGGCGTGTCCACTGGCTGCGCTGAGACCACGCCCACTCGGGAAAGCTGCCGACGACTGATATTAGGTAGGGCTGCACGATATATCGCACCATATTGTTATGCGCATCTAATCAGTAAAGCCAGTTCCATGATTAGTAGTATATCACCTTCACCTGCTTTCAGATGGAAGATATGATGCAGATATGAGTGTATATGAGTTCCACACTCAAGAGTGTTAAAGTTAATGAGATAATTGATTAATTTTGTGATGATTGAGCATTATTGAAGACACCTGATGATAACAAGCAGAATCACTGAAGGGGAAAATCACAATTGTAAGCCACCGTTATGGTGATCAGTGTTTGCTTTAGTTGGGCTCTTGACCCTTATATTATTGCCTTTAGATTTTCTTTTGCTGTTGCATCTAAATTATAACTGTCAGATGAACAAAAAAAGTTACCTAATGCTGTTGGATATAATGACAATCATCATTTGAGTTTTATGTTTGTGATTTATGCTGTTAGTTACAGTATAACTGTGATGCTGCATAAATATCTAGAATTTGAGATATAATATAAAGGATTTCTTAAAAGTTGTTTTAAAATAAATCTTATTTTAGGCAAACACAGATATCAAGATTCAGTCAATGCATCTCAACAATGGTGACGAGCAGAATATTCAATTAGGAAAAGTTAATTGCATAGACAATTCAGACCATAATTTATTCATACCGCAATGCATGATGGGAGCCATTAATGAGTTGTGATTGATGGCAACAAGGATTATTATTGTCACCATGGTTGAGATTCACAGGCTGATTACTGATGTCTGTGTTTCTAAATAAATGCATTTGGAAGTATTTTGATCAGAAAAATGTTCATTACATTTTTTTCATTATTATAAGAAAAATAATGATAATCATATGCTGTAAAATCACAAAGCTATTGCTAGCGAGTTAAACTAAATCATCTGAATAAGTTTCATTTTTCAGATCACAGCATGATTATGTCAAAACATAACCAACACTATCAGATCACACTTTCTTTGTTCATTTGACTGTTATAAATCAATAACAGCAGACAAACAAAATTTAAAGTGAAAGTATAAGGGTCCGAAGACCAACTAAAGCAAACACTGATCACCATAACGGTGATTTTCTCCTTCAGTGATTCTGCTTGTTATCATCAGGTGTCTTTAATAATGCTCAATCATCACTAAATTAATAACTTAATTATCTCATTAACTTTAACACTCTTGAATGTTAATTTAACACTAATATCTGCCTCATATCTTCCAAAAGCAGGTGAAGGTGATTTACTACTAATCAAGGAACCGGCTTTGCTGAAGAGATGCGCATAACAAAGTCATGCGATATATCATCAAGCCCTGTTTTAAAATACAAATTACAGTCCATCAAAATATTTAATTACAAATGACAAGTTACATGTATTTGAAATACGCATTTAATTACTTTTGAGTATTTTGTAATTCAAATACTGCCCATCTCTGGCGTGGGCAGCTAGCAGATCATTAGGAAAGATCGTGAACATTGAATTGAATGTGAAAATCACTGATAAAACCTTTAAAAAACAAATGAATGTGATATGCGATTAAACACCTAAGACCTGCATTTGAAAATTCATTAAATGACACTCACCTTGAACAGTAACACTGAAGATCTTTTCACTGTCGATGTTGCCTCTGGTGATCAGTAGTTTGTATTCTCCAGAGTCAGTGTCTGTGGTGTGTGTGATGGTCAGAGATCCAGTCTGATGATCCAGCTTCAGTCTGCCGCTGAATCTCTCAGTACCTTTATTACACTGAACATCTGTACAGGTCTTACTGGGATCTCCATTGATTTGAGCGATGCGAATATCATTAAAATACCAGTTAATTCGGTCTTCTTGGTTTTTTTCAAGACCAGTGTTTAGAGTGACTGATTTTCCCTCCATCACTGACACGTCATCTGTAACTGCACCAAATGAACCTGAAACAACAACAACAAATGTTTTCACAGATCATGAAAATTAAGGATTAAAAATGACACATGCAAAGATACAGTCTAAGTTTTGCACATTCAACCATAAAACAAACATTCAAAACAAATTCAATTAATTCTTGTTTAATGCTTAGAGGGATACTCCACTTTCTTTGGAAATAGGCTCATTTTACAACTCCCCCAGAGTTAAACAGTTGAGTTTTACCGTTTTTGAATCCATTCAGCCGATTTTCTAATATTTAGAAGAATATCAGTAACCAGACAGTTTCGGTCTCATTGACTTCCATAGTCGGAAAAAATATATACTATGGTAGCTCAATGAGACTAGAAACTGTCTGGTTACTGATAATTGACAAAAAATTTCCAAAAAAAGTGGAGTATCCCTTTAACCTCTTAATACATAGAATATGTGTCTAAAAAGATGAATAATGATAAATTAAACATCATTGGAAGGCTCTAAGGATGTAGTGTCAATCTAGGGCGACTGTTTTATGATACAAATGCTCCAGCAAAAGTAATTTGAGTCAGGAGTGCATATGACAACATGAAAAAAATGGGACATCAGACCCTTGTTACTAAATTTAAAACTATTTTATTGATAAAGACACAGGGCACTCACTACAAGTTGTTGTGTGCATGAATGTTGTGTGTCTGTACTGTATGTGTGTGCATTTTGTGAGAGAGGGAGAAAGAAAGAGTTATTTCCATAGATAGTGAAACATCATCCGGACTGAAATTTACAGGCTATTAACCGTTTTCTAAATTGTTATCAGATTTGATGAAATGCACCAATTTCGTGATAGTTGTTATTTGTCTAGCCGTACGGGGCATGACTCTAGATTGGGTGGGTTAAAAGGTGCATTTCATTTTATTCTTGAAGCAGTGCATGCCAGTTAGAACTTTTGTCCGACTTAGAACAGAGTCGATGTCACGTCACAGTGACGCGTGGCATTAAGTGCACCGAGAGCGATTGAGAGAAGTCGTATCCCAGCTTCTGAATTCCTGCACCGCCTCTTAGACTGATTTTAGGAACTTTTGACACTCCCAGCATCACTGAGCCCAGTTCTGTGTTGCTGTCAGTATTGTGACTTGTCAAATCACCTTTATTTATATAGCGATTTATACAATACAGTTTGTAATCTTCACAGTAATAACAGGAAATTAATGCAACAAAGATTATTTTGGCTGTACAGCATCTCTAGAAGAAAGTCATTGGCCATTTTAAGTAAGATCAGCGTTGATTCATTTAGACTGTAAGAATCATAAGTTAACATGTGGGCTGTTTAGGGGCCGTTTACATGTATTTAACCCCACTAAATAGAGAGGAAAGTCCACATATAAGCTGCGAGGAAGACAGATTGGAGGTTCTGTAGATGTTCCATAGCCTTTTGCTTCTCCTCTTGGTATTTCTCTCTGACCGTTGTCTCAACAGTTTCGCGACTTGGCAGAACAGGTGGGGTCCAACTTCTTCACAAATGCTCCAAATGTCTTCCACCAGAGAAAAATGGCTGCAATCATGTTGACAAGGGCCTCATCAAGCTCCTCTTTTCCTAATACAAAATACAATTACTATTCATTCATATTGGCAGAGTAATTCAAAGTAACAAATTAATTTAAAGTAACCAGTAAAAAGTAACAAAATGTTATATTTTTAAGAAATGTAGATTGGTAATACAAAGTCTGTACACCCATTGGACTTCAGATGGTTACAATATAGTGTAGATGTAGGCACAATTGAAGTGTTCGTCTGCAATTGACCTTTAATCCATTGCATTACTCTGTTCTTAAATACCACCAAATGAAAAATAGAATAGAATATGAAAAATGCAAACTACACGTTTCTTGCATTTTAATTACTTTATCACTTAATTCATTAATTTATCAATAACTTCATCATGTGAGGAGTATATTCTTTATTTTCCTAAAAGAAAATGTCTTTCATTGTTAGTAATATTTCTACCTTTTCCGGTTGGTGCAGACTGGTGCTCTGTTGTAGGAGTCTCATTGGCCAGAGCATTAGGATGTTTGGCAGTGGAGAAGCCAAAGCATCGAGAATGTGTTCAGCAAACAAGCTTGTGGATGAGGAAGGACTTGGAAAAAGCAGTTGAGCCTGCAAAGTTTTTTTAGTTTACATTCAGACAAAAGCCATTAACACACAATAGTTTTTAATAGTAGTACTTTAATTTACAGCAAAACACCACGTTAAAAATAAGCTACATACTGAACATAGAATATAGGCATGGCCGATATAATTATAATATTACACTAAATGGATAGCAATGTTCTGGAAAACTGTTTTGAGGCACTCGATCTTCCCATCCCTAGTTAATAGTCTCTTATTTTCAAGAGAGATAGTTTTTCCCATCACTACGTCTGCATCCAACTGGGAACTCAGGAACAACAAAAGGAGATAAAAGGTAAGTTCAACGGATATCGTTCACTGGAATTCGCTGGAGAAAGTCTGTGTCCAAATTGAGGTCAGACATCGACTAAGCTGAGGTGTGTGTGCTTAAATGCTGGAACTGATGAGGGTGTGCCGATGTTCAGAATTCAGGTGATTGGGATTGTTGCATGATGGTGAGAGAGTCTGGTGACTCTGTAACACTAGACACAGGTAAAACTCAATGCAGCAATTCTCAGTGACATAGATGTGACTGGACTTAAGCAATTGGACAGAAAGGTAGAACTCCAGTGTGTTATTTGTTTTCTCCTGCCATGAAATCTGAGGATTGCGTTTCTGTCGCCTGGGTAGGCCGAGGACAACTGGATTGTGAGGAGAATGAATTATAAAGAGGCGTGCAGTTTCAATATGAAGGATTCCCATATGCAGGAAAATGTCAGTGGTGTTCAGTTCATCTAACGCTGCCACTGCCAAGAGGGATTTGTGGTACCTGTCGGGCTAGGCCTTCATCAATAAAACTGCCCGCTGCCCCAGAGTCAAGTAGGGCTTTGGTAATCAAAGTGTTTTTGGGAAAGGTTATCTTTTCTGGTACTTTGGTACATGAGGTAGACTAACAGGGAAGAACGGAATGCACTCACCCTGGGAGTCTCCTGCTGTGGCGGTCTAGTCGGGCATAGATGTTCTTTTATGCTGTGTTTTCGTTGAGAGTGGATAGGTGCGTACGTCCAACGTGCATCAGTTCAGGCTCATTGATATGGTGAGTTGCTTGATTGAATGGATGAAAGAGTCGGTTTAGCCTTATAGAGCAGGTCATATTGAATCAATAAATTGAGTTAGCACGTTCTTTCCTTCTTCATGACCTTATTCCTTATTTCAGATTGGACCTTATTATTCAAACCATTTTTCCAAAAAAAAGAGCTGTTATGCGTCATCCACCCACAACATCTGAGCTGAAAGAGTACAAAATGTTTTTTTCCCTGTCTGAGAGAAGAGTATTTGATTCTTTACTCCCTCTGGGTTTTCAAAAGCTTCTTGTCACTGCTGAATTAATTCATTAAAGGAGGTGAGACGTGGGCCTTGATTAGACCAGTCTGTAGTTGCCCAATCCAAAGCTTTTCCACTTAAAGTGCACCAAGGGGAAAATCTTACTGTCATCCGTGGGGGATTATAGGGGTTGTTGTGCCATAAACATGGAACACTGCATTAGAAATCCTTTCCCTCTAATTGGTGTGCCATTTTTTCAGGAAAGCTAGCCGTGGATTAGCAGTGATATTACTCTGAGAAGTT
>JAQIUQ010000439.1:82500-313341 GCA_030378365.1 Hybognathus amarus
AGGAGAGAATTAGGAAGAAATAGTAGAATTAAGAAGAGAGATCACAGGTTACAATTTTCTTATATGCCTATATATTTTTAGTCTTGTTTGTAAATTTTATGACAACACAAGCTGGTGGCATTGATCATATTTCATTGTTAGCTATACATCTTTGTGCATTCTAATGAAGTAATAATAAATAAATAAATTATACACGCACCATTTAAATGAAGAACCTTTAACATTCATGGTACCTTTTCATTGGACAAAATGTTCTTTAGCCTATAGTGAAAAAGGTTCTTTAAAATATTCACGTTTTCTTCACACTAAGAAAAACATGGTTCTTTAAGTGTTCACTAAAAGGTTCTTTAGGAACCCCAAATGTTGTATCACTGTACAAAAAAAAAAACACTTTTTTGAAAAAAAGTCCCTTAAAAAAGACCTTCATTTACAAACCACATGCACTAAATGCACAAGCCGTTTGTTCACTAAACACACCAAACCACATTTCTGAAGAAATCAAAGGTTTCAGTTCGACTCAGAAGCAGAATTGCTGTCATAGTGTATACTTACTGATAATGTGTGGTGGTAGATCAACTTTAATTGGTCAAGCACAATAAGTATTTATCAAATTATTACAACAAATTTGTTTACATTTGTTTTTGTTTGTTTTAATTATTATTTTATTATTTATTTTTTATTTCAAAAACATCAACGTTACATTGTAAAAATAAGGAATGTATGTTTTCTGCCATTAAGTTAAAGTCTTCAAGCTGTTTTAAATGTTATAAAACCATATATTGGACATTTTAAATCGTGTTCAGAGGGAGGTGTGTGTGTGTGTGTGTGTGTGTGTACTAGGAGGGGCGAACTCTGTTGGGGAGGATCCACACAGATTAACAGTTTGAGTGTTTTTGGTGAATAGTCTTATTAGTTCGGGCACTTAAAGAAAATGTTATATGTGTTTGTTTTGTGCTGTTGGCATCTGACTGGTAAGTTATACAAGCATTTTACAGCTTAATTTTATTCCATTTAAGAGCAATAAGATACTGCTACTGTTTAAATTACACTATTTTTATGAGACGTTATGGTCCAGTCTAGGCTACTGTGCATTCTGTTCTCCATTGGGCTGAACCAACAGGAATCTGGGGATTTTTATAGTTTTATGTCCAGGCCTTGAAAATACATGGACATATAGATAATATAGAAGTCACTGAAAAGTAATAGAAATTTCTAAATTGATTGGGAGGCTCAGAAAACCACTACAAAATTAATCTTTGGTCAAAAAGCAAGGAAACATGAGTGAGATTCAGTGAGCTTGATTGCTCGTACAAAAAAGTGAGCAGTAGAATTAACTTATACAAAATAATTACAGTGTGAAAGTACAGTTTCACACATTCATTTTATATTACACACATTCAGTATATGTCCTTCAATTTTATTTTAAAAAAAGTTGTCTGTATATTGCTGTTCTTCAAATTACATTTAAAGGTTACAAACTACAGCTAATTTCAGGCTTTATAAACAATAAGCTGAATCTGTGTAACATCTGTTTGTTTCTCAGGTGTGTTTGGTGATTCAGTGTCAGTGATGGAGGGAGATTCTGGTCACTTTAAACACTGATGTTACTAAAATACCTGAAGACGACATACTGTGGAAATATGGAGCTGAAAAGACTCTGATAGCTAAAATCATCAAAGACAACCGAACCTTCTCCACATTTGATGTTCCTGATGGGAGATTCAGAGACAGACTGAAGCTGGACGATCAAACTGGATCTCTGACCATCACACACACCACAACTGAACACACTGGAGTTTATACGACTAGAGATAAGAGGAGCGAAACGATCATCAAAAACATTCAGTGTTTCAGTCTATGGTGAGTCGAGATCATTGATCCGGTCCTTTAAATATTCTTATTTTATTTTTGATATAATACAGTTAAAACATTTGAGATCACACTAAATACATTGAATGGAACATAGATTGATTTGATTTATTCATATTTGTTTTTTTTCTCTATCGTTTCTCAGCTCATCTGCCTGTTCCTGTCATCACCAGAGACTGTTCTTCATCATCATCATGTTCAGTGGTGTGTTCAGTGTTTAATGTGAGTAATGCGACTCTGTCCTGGTACTCAGGAATGAGTGTATTGTCCAGCATCAGTGTGTGTGATCTCAGCATCAGTCTCTCTCTACCTCTGGAGGTGGAATATCAGGATAAAAACACCTACAGCTGTGTGCTGAACAATCCCATCAGCAACCAGACCACACATCTGGACATCAACACACTCTGCAGACACACATGTGCAGGTACAGCAGCACTCATCATATATGTGTGTGTGTGTGTGTGTTTACTGACCTGATCTCGGTCAGCTGGTGTAGATTACACTGATGCGTTCACTTCTTTATCATTACAGCACCGGACACACACTCTTCTTCACTCTCTCCAGTGTCTCTGATAGTGTTGATCTCTGCTGGATCTCTGATGATTGTATTTACAGTCGTCGTCGTGATCTTCTGCATCTGCAGGCGACTCAGAAAAATTGACGGAAAAGGTAAAAATGATCTCTCTCTTTTGACAAGTGTTGCACCATAAACTATACTTCAGAAATAAACTCTCTCTCTATATATACATATGTATATATATATATATATATATATTCATTTATTTTTTATTGATAGCTCGAATATGCACCATAACCACACAGTTACTTCCTGGTTTTTGATAAGCCAGCTTGAGCATTTACGGTGAACTGTTAGCCGTCATTCTGCACATCGACACAAAACAATTAATGGTTGAATTTTTCAAATGTTTATTTTTGCGACGACTAAAAGATTATTTGTTCATCCTTCTGAGATTGTCTACATTTGCAAAACAGAATGTTTCAAGATGTAGAAATCCAACATTTGAATAGAAAACACTTATTTAAAAAATAAAAAAAGACATTAATTACCACTATAACCAATAGAAGAGGAGCATTTATTAGCTCATATTAGCAATTTCCTATAATATATTTTCACACGTTTCACTTTTAAATACATATTAAACATTATAAAATAACTAGGTTTAAAAATAAATGGTCAATATGAAGAACGTCTTTTATGTCGTCTTATGTTTAAATACCTAAATTAAGGCCTGACTATGTCAGTGACTATATTCGGATTACAAATAAGTAATTACACTATTGATGCTGTTAAAGCTACCTCAGGACACGAGGTAGATCAAAGATACCAACTTACCAACAATTGACATTTCAACAGAAGTTTTCCAGCCGGTTTATATTATTGTGGAAGCTTTTCTGTGCATATGGTCAGATATCATTTAATCTCAGTTATTCTCATAACCGTTACACCCTTTACTCCTCTCAATCACACAAAAAGCAGGTTTTGCATTTCTGAAACTAAAACACATTAAAAATCCAAAAAACAAATTTGAATCTGCATCAGTTTAATAATAAATAAACATTTTCCACACTTTATGGCATGTAAAGATGCAGTCCTCAGTTTTTAAATGAACTCTTCTATGGATGTTGTTTTACTTGTTGAGCTTCAATAATGACTAATATTTGTTTCAAAAAATAAAAAAATAAAAAAAGCAAATTGCTTTAAACGCTGGTTTTGATTAACAAATTATCTGCAAATGTCTCTGCAAAATGTATTTTCTAACTATACCTGATAAATGCTCTGCTGGGGATTTTATTTAGTTGATTTAATGTATCTATTATTATAGATGAAACAGTTGAGACTGGTGATGAAGAGATCATTTACGTTGCTCCAACATTCTGCAAAAGAAAAACACATAAATTGGTAAGTCCAATTATCTTGCATGTTCATGTCTAGATATGTTCATTTATGTCTGAAATGTAATTTCTGAACATTATTTAAAAAAAAATTGCATTTATTGTGAGAAACCCAAGACTGACTCATATTGAACATCACTCATGACACGGGGGCTTAAACAGGCTTGTAGGCAAGGAGAAAGGAATTCAAAGAAAGCTAACTATACAGGTCTACAAACTATTAGAGAACAAGCTTTCTAAAATCCAACTATGAGATCAGTGAAGACTAAATACTTTGCTGACCTCATCAAAAGAAATAGTCAATCCAATAACTATTTTTAAAAGAATACATGCAGTCGTGAACCCTTCTACTTGTGTATTCCATCAGTGTGAGTCATCGGCCATGTGTGAAAATTTCATTGTCACCTGTGACAGAAGCATGTGAAAGTAAACTTCACATTTGCACTATTTTAATTCAGCTAAGCAGATTTTCCCATGAGCTTGCGTTTAAGTTTAAGTGTCCCACATTCATAAGCGTATGGAAAGAAGTCAATGGAATGAAAATGTAGTGTCCCCACCCCTTAACTGATCATTTCTGTTGTGCATCAGAAACAAAAAAATGGCCAAATTTAGACTAAAACAGCTCTACTGAACTGATCCACATGGACATTTATCAACTCGGCCAAAAGACATTGCAACACGAGCTCAGAGCAAATGTGTTTACATGTTAATGCTGAACCAATAAGCTGATAACCCCCAAAAATCACTTTATACATTTATTTATGCTAGTTTAGATCCTCATAGGTTTGCCAACTTCAGCAACACAACAACACACTCACGATTCAGTATCATGTGCCGAACTATCAGAGGGAAGGAATATACATATAATAACAGCATCATAGGTCTAGCCTTAGGGGGGGCGGGGGTGAAAAATGAAGGCGGCAGATGTTATTTGGACCCTGCATCCTGAGAAGTCTGTGTGCGTCTATTCTGGATTACTTCCCTCAAATCCTGTTTTCTCTCAGAGGAGGTGGACTGAGTGGCAACGCTCACTCTTTGGCCCTGACTTTGGTCCCCATAAGACCCCTTAGAGGCTTGAACCAGGAAGGTATAAAGGTCTTAAAGGGGTGATGAACTGAGAAATCAAATTATCCTTGAGCTTTTGACATCTAAGAGGTCATCATATTATAAGAATATCCTGTAAGTTTCAGAACTGAAAACGTCATTGTTAGTCCAATAAAAGCTTTTATTGACACCAGCCCCGCAAACGACTCATTTTTCAAAGTGGGGAAATATGACGTCAAAGAGGATAAAACCCCACCCCCGCAGAAGAAGATCAACGCCTACTTCAACACGGCCGGTTTAGCCCCGCGCACTGATTTGCGCATTAACTCAAAACAATGATGTGTTTGCTTTACTTAACTTTTTTTCTCCAGCTCAGAGTTTAATTGGATGGCTTAAATGACTTCCATGATGTTGAAGTTACATGAACAAATTATGTTTGTTTAACGAAACCAAGTTATGTCCAACCGGTGGAACCTGTTTACAAAAAAAAGTTAAGCCAACACATCATTTTTTGGCATAGCTAAATAACATAGATGCCTACCGCGCTGATGACAAACTGGATCGACCTACCGAGCAATACAAAATATTGTGCAGTGCCTGGATAAAGCTTCCTCTGGATTCCAATAGGACTGCATGGATAAACTTTATTTTTAAATGACGTTCCAGCTGATGAGGTAAAACATAGTCCGTCTGATCGCTTCATTTCACTGAGGATTGTTTTGTAAACAAGACTGGATTTGCAGACCGATTAAGAGTAAAGAACGGTGCTGTGCCGTCTATATTGGATCTGACCGGAATCAACACACGGACTTGGGTTCGAACATGTATCGGCGAATCCCTCCGGTTGCCTTTTTACAACATTTGTGAGTTGAAACTCATTATAGTGAGTTGAAACTCATTATAATATGCAAAACTGTTATCCACTCACAGCAGTGGGCGTTTACTTCCAAGTCTTCAGTGCGAGACGCCCATAAAACCCAGCGTTTTTCCGCTGAGGCTCAAACTAGGTTACAAAATAGCCTATTACCTATTCATTTTGATGTTTTTGAATGAAAAAAATAAATAAAGCGAACGTCTTAAGTTGACCTCAGACAACAATATACTACAATTTAAAAAGCCAGTTCATGACCCCTTTCAAGGCCGCATTCCACACCTTCGCCTCTCTGAACTTTCCGACCACTGCCTCAACAGATGTGCCAAAAATTGCTGAAACCGGCGCATCGAGGATAGTTTCTCTCTTTTCCCTGATGTCTGCCAGGTTCAGAGGTTCTGCAGTTTGTTTTGTGGCACGGAGAGCAAAGTCTGTAGTTCGGCACAGTTTTGTTATGAGTCCATAACCCAGGTCCAGGTCTTTCAACAGATCGGCCTGATAAGCATGCGACACAATTGTGTGCAGAGCAGCCCTGGCCTGTCCCGCAGGCGTTCGGACGCGCCGTCATTCAAACGTGACGTCTCATGTAGCGGTTCAGTCAGTGGAGTGTGAACCTTCAACGCCAATGCCTCCCCCAGTGAGAGCCAAGACTGTATAATGAAATCTGTGTACTGTGTTTTCTATGCAGAACATTAAAGAGGACAATGACGTGGTGTATGCGGGTATCGCAGTGAGAAGATGATCAAACTTCAGTTTACTGCAGCAGATCCAGCTGTGTGATCGTTTCACTAACCTACGACTGGACCCTGCAGTTCCTGAGCTTCAGTTTTAGGTTTGTGAGAATCACCACAAGTGTACATTTAAAAATGTAACACACCAAAACTTATTTAAAAAAGTAACGAGAAGCAGTTATAAGTCTTTTGTCAACAAAAGAGAAGCTGCAAGGTCTCCAGTGGTTTCCTGACAAAATGAAAGCTGGTTTAACGTTTGAAAGCAAATAAATTAATACAAATTAATGTACTGAAAATGTACTTGAATTCACTTGTTTAAGGGCCCCTGTCAGTTTGAGGCTCTAGTAGCACAGAATGTGTGTCACAATCTAAAACCGGCAGTGGTCTGATGTATTCCTATCTGTACACAGAGTTGTGGTTTGATCTGTTGGGTAAACAAACAAGTTCTGCACAAGGATACGTCTATAACTGGACATCTGTGGTTAATGTCAGTTTGTGTATGTGTGTGTTTTCATGCGTCTATAGCGTGTGGGTTTAAGAGTGTTTTTCCATTCCTTCACATACAATGTTCAGTTTGACTTCTGCTTTACACGGAACAGCTTTACCACGAAATACTGAGCCATGCAATAAATGCTGATGTTTAACAAAAAATACCACAATGATATTACAGAAAAATATGATTATATTATATGAAAGCTGACACTTTGTTTCATATAAAACGTAGCCTGCTCTGTCTGTCAGTGTCCTCTTTACTCCACAATGTTTTCACTGCATGAGAACACGGACGTGTTATATGAAGACATCAACCTTAAAATACTAAATGAAGTGATCCTAGAATCAGTGGATATTTTCAGCTCTAGCACAAGAAGATGAGGTCATTTCTATGAACATATTTTCTTGATATCGCACCTATTTTTATAAAAGTAATATCCTGTTTTTGACGGGTCAATGTCTGAGAGTCATCTTAAAGGGATAGTTCACTTTGAAATTAATTTTTGATATGTTTAATCTTACCTCAAGGGCATCCAAGATGTAGGTGTGTTTGTTTCCACAGTATTTTCAATCTTGATATTTTTAGGTCAAACCGTTCTTGTCTGTCAGTCATATAATGGAGGTCTATGGTCACCACCTCAAAGAGCATGATGGCCTAAGACACGAAACGAGCGGTTTGTGTGAGAAAACGAATAAAACACGGTAAGACAATGCATAAGCGCGTGTACATCACGGTAAAACTTCTGAAATCTCTGTGTAAACACTGAGTGACGTACACACGCGAGAGCTCACTTCCAGCGCATGCGCAGATCCGAAGCGCCCGTGCCGTCAGATCAGTTGGACGTGGCTGTGGTTACAAGAGGTAAAAACGATATAAACACTGTTCGTTTTCTCAAACAAACCGCTCGTTTCGTGTCTTAGGCCATCATCAATGTGTAATTACATTTACGGGTCATTAAATCATGTTTAATTTGGACTTCTCTGTGCATGCTCTGTGAGGTGGTGACCATAGACTAGGGATGCAAGATATATCGGCCACATTATCGATTTCGGACGATAAATTATAATTTTTAATGTTATCGTTATCGGCCCAACAAGAACATTTAGCCGATATCTAAAAGCTGATAAATAATGTATTATTTCCTTCAGCTGAGGCACTTTAGATGTGCACTGTTCAACATGATGTTTTTAAATTGCTTGAAATATGATTGAAATCACTTTAAAAAAGGAAAATCCAGTTAAAGTGCAAAATGTGCAGCGCAAGCCTGTCATATCGGCTACACAACATTAAAATAAGAACATCATAAGTGTGTTTGTATTTGTTTGACTTTTAATGAGAAGACTTTTTAATATATAATCAGGCTTTCAAAAATTGTCTAAAAATTTGGATTTAGATTTATCGGCCAATATATCGGTTATCGGCTTTCAAATATAAAGAATTATCGGTATTGGCCAAAATTGTCATATCGGTGCATCCCTACCATAGACCCCATTATATGACTGACAGACAAGAACGGTTTGACCTATAAATATCAAAATTGAAAATACTGCATAAAACAAAGACACTTACATCTTGGATGCCCTTGAGGTAAGATAAAACATACCAAAAATGTATTTCAAAGTGAACTATCCCTTTAAGAATAAATACACTGTTGTAATGTTTATATTAACAAATATGTTCCATGGTTAGTTTTTTCTAACAAACTAAAAGTTACTAAAAACACATGTGGATCATTACATATTTTCTCAAAGTAGTAGTTTTAAGGTGGTGATCTGTTGTTAAATAAGTTTGGCTCAAAAAATGACAGATCACTCTATATTGCAACTCCATCAGAGTTTCTTTTTAAAACGTTTTAAATCTGTGACTGAATAAATGACTGTCAATGTTTAAAGATGCTTTGGCCCACATAGTAGTTACAACATCTGGGGCAAACAGACCTTGTTAAATGGAAAAACATTGACCCTTTGGGATTTTGACCCTTGTTAATTGGTTGAAGTACCAATGAGTGATTAATTCATGAATCAAGCATCGCTGGTTCTGATTTTAAATAGCCAACAGAAAATACTGGACATGCATGAATACTGAACAATACATCTACATTATTTAAAAGCTTGAACAACGCTAGCACTGAGCAAATGGTTTTGTGGTTAAAGTCCCCGTTCTCTCTGCGGCCATATTCACAACACCTCACAACTCAGAGATGTCAACTCTCACGCATTTGGTGTGATACACACTTTCAAGCTCTATCAGACACTGCCCAAGTAAATAACACGCCAAATTAACCCTAAAAAGGGAGACTATTTTTGTGTATGTCCATGTTTTTCTACACTTGTACTTGTAAGGCATTGCATTTTTAGTCCATTTTGAATTTTATTTTGAAAGTTTATGAAAAGATCCTCTCAAGTTCAGGACTTGTTCTGTAACATATTGTCTAGATTTGTTTCATGTTCCTGTAAAAATTCTGTCTTCTTTTGGTTTTGTTTCATGTCAGTCATGTTTAATGTCTTTGTCATCAGATTCCCTGTTAGTCATGTGATGAAAAATGAAAAATGTATAACAACTAATGACTTCACTCAAAAAAATGATGTGTTGGCTGTACTTATCTTTTTAAACAAACATCATTTGTTCATGTAACTTCAACATCATGGAAGTCATTTTAAGCCATCCAATTAAACTCTGAGCTGAGCGTTAAATGAACACTGAAGCAGTGTTAAAGTTAATGAGATAATTAAATGAATAATTCAGTGATGATTGAGCATTTAATTTGATGGCTTAAAATGACTTCCATGATGTTGAAGATACATTAATAAATTATGTTTGTTTAACGAAACTCAGTTATGTGGAACCAGTGGAACCTGTTCACAAAAAAAGTAAAGCCAACACATCTTTTTTTTTGAGTGTACAGAGTTGTGGTTTGATGTGTTTAGTGTACAAAAAGGGTCAGCATGAGTCTATAAATGGACATCTGGTTAATCTTGATATGTAAATTGATGTGGTTTAAGGGTGTTTTTCCACTTCACATACAATGTTCAAAGTTTGACTTCTGCTTTCCCACGAAAAACATCAATGCTGATGTTTAAAAAAAATCCTCACATCACACACATTACTGAAAAATATGAAAATGTCATATACCGGTACTATAAAAGCTGAAACTCTTTCATATCAAAATTTACGTGATCCGTCTTGTCTGTTTCCATCTCAAGCAGGAAAAGTCAAACACAAACATCATACCCGTATATGTCTAAGTAAATAAAGCATAATTCAATTAAGTGCCAATTTTTTAAACTTTAATGCAATTTTTCACATTTGTTACAGTATTTTGCCTTTGAGTGTGTGTAGTGTGTGTGACTCATAATACCATGTGACTGATCACTCACTTTATATTACAACTTCTCAGACACAAGTTTCTGTTAAGATGTTTTAAATCTGTGACTTTGTTTGAAACTATAATAATACTATGAATGAAAAAATGTGCTTTCGCCCACATAATGGTGAAGTTACAACATCTAACAGACTTAAAGCTGCAGTCCACAGTTTTTCCTCTGTCGCCATCTCTGTTTGAAATCTGCAATTGCAGTTATTCGCGGAATTATCAAATTTCAGTGGATGAACACAATGTTGAGGAGAATGTGAGGCTGTCGGTCACCACGCCGGTGTGAGTGCTGGCATTCACAATCAAAAAGAAATGTGAGGGATGTACTCACTTTTGTGAGATACTGTATGTAGGCTAAATGTCAGACTTTCGGAGCAAATCTAAATTTGCCGGAAGTTGTCGGGTTTTCCCAGACCAAGGTTAGGCAAGGATATATAGGCCCACCAGTAGATTAAATAAGTAGGCCTTTTGGTGCTATTCGGTGACACTAAGTGGGTAAAAATAATTCTGGTGATTAATGAGTGATTTGCATTCCAGTTTTACGTTGTAAACTGTAATACGGTCAAATAAAGAAGTGTGAAGTCCACACACTGAAAATTACTGCTTCAAAATAATTTATTAAAGGGCCTTGTCCTGCACCTGAGCCCAAATCGGGTGTTTGGGATGTGCACACCATTTTTGTGTTTTTTTGTTTTTTACTTTAAATTGTAATATAGTACCATCTATGCATTCATTTTTCCATAAATTACCCCAATGGATTTACTCAAAATGTCACACCACCCAAAAAAAAATGTGCAAACTCCACAATTAAAAGGTTATTCATCCCAATAGAAAAAAAAAAATTAAAGTCATTATATCATCAATAATTGTGAGTTTTGTCAACAGTTGAACAGCTTTAGCTCTCAAGAGAAGAAACATCAAGATCATGAACCCCAACATGTTTAAAGATGCAACACAAAACCTTACCGTATCCCTGATGGAGTCCAGAGATGATGATCTGCTCCTGCTCTTCATAAACCGCTTCCTGATGAAAACGATCCAGGAAACCAAAACATGGCTGAACGTGCAGTCGTGTTATCAATCCTTAAATGAAATAGGAATGTTACTTTATTTGAGAAATGAATACAATTGGCAAATGTTTGTTTGCAAAGTTTTGTTATGGTTTTTAGTAGCTATACCTGATGCGATTACGGTGCTCTGGGTGTTTATGTGGTCGTTTAGAGGTTAAAACACCCTCAAGTCTCTGTCTGTGGTCTCCAGATATATGGCTCAGATCCAAAATCTAAAACTCACGCGGAAGTCCATAATACATTGATGACGTGACAGCGTCACGGGAACATGGCGGCACCCTGTGGGTTTACAGTCAATACAAATATTCCATAAGCAAATGAAGTGGATCAAATGAGTTATAGTTATATATATATTTTTTTTAAAAAAAAACCTTTTAGTAAACGTCAAACACGATGTCCCTATCTGTTGATAATCGTACACTTGAAACGCCAATGCTAGCAGCTGTGTTTATCCAAATTTACCACATTGTTTTGTATAGTATCCTAGGCTACTTTATTATTATTTTTTAGCAATGTATGTTTGTAAACATACCCTTCTGCATTTGCATATGAAATATTCTGTCCGTTCATACATAGCTCCGATAAGCTTGACGATTATTGACACAGTTAAATTAATACAGTGAGGTTATGTATACTTAAGAAGAAATAGATAGCTTATATATATATATATATATATATATATATATATATATATATATATATATATATATATATATATATATATATATATATATATATATATATAAAGGATGTGCGTATACAAGGGAGGATCGGCTGTACACACACGTGCGTGCACGCGCTCTGAGCCAGTGAACGCGCACTGTTATGAATGTACACACGTATATGGAAGACAGTATTATCGTAATGTTTTGACTCTATTCTCGAAATATTTCGACTTTAATCTCCAAATGCTAGATTTTTTTTCACGTTGCGGTTATAAGGGCTTCCGTGGTTGCAGTCCAAATAACAAACATAGCTACTAGCTAACTTAGTAATCTAACTTACATTCATTCTTCCGCAAATTGCCCCAATTGATTTACCCAAAATGTCACACAACCCCAAAACAAGAAAGGGTGCAAACAAAAGGCTATTCATCCCAATTCAGTACGTCGGTCATTTAAAAAAAAAAAAAACCTTCATTATGCCATCAACAATCGGGTGTTTTGTTCAACCGTTCAACAGCTTTACCACTCGAGAGTACAAAGCGATGAACTCCAAAATACTGAGAAAATCTCACCTTTTAACCATCTGCTCCTGCTCTTCATAAACCGCTTAATGAGGAAAACGATCCAGGAAACAAAACACGGCTGAACGTGCAGTCTGTCGTCTTAATCGTTAAATGAATTGGGAAAATTACTTTATTTGAGAAATTAATACAATAAGCTAATATTTGCTTGCAAAGTTTTCTTAAGATTTTAGTAGTGCTCTGTGTGTTTATGTGGTCGTTTATAAGTTCACCCTCAAGTCTCTGGTATTGTGGTCTCCAGATATTTGGCTCAGGTCCAAAATTTAAAACTCACGCGGAAGTCCACAATACGTTGATGACGTCCTATTGACGTCACGCAAACATGGCGGCACCCTGTGAGTTGTTGTTTTTTTTTTTTACTTTTTCTTTTTACAATAAACAATAAAGAAATCTAAAGAAAGAACTCAAAATGTACAATATAAATCTTATTGTATTACAAACCAAGATTCACACCTCACATCATCCAAAAAGACATCCTCTACATTGTTCACATGACAAGGGAGAACAAATAGACAGAAGGAGCTCAAAACACTAAATAAATAAATAAATAAAACAGAGGGACTCAACTTATCCGAAGTGTCACTAAACGATTAAACAATTTCTTAGCCTGGGCATTCTCAACATTTATGAGACAATTTTGAAACAGCAAAAGTTCACCTATAGCTGACCTATAGTTGTTTACGGTCATCATGTGAAGAAGTCCGTTCTAACAAATGACTATGAAAATGGTGGATTAAACTTGATCGATTTATGTACTCTTAATAAAAACTAAATTGGTTGAAACATTTCTTTAAAAACCCTAATTCTATTTGGAATGTCATACCATGTCATTTGCTGTCAAAACTGGGTGGGTTGAGCTATTTCTTAACCTGTAATAATAATATTGATAAGGTTTCGATGAAAATGTCAGCCTTTCACCGCCAGGCCTTTCTTTCATGGTCTCTTTTTTTCAAACACAACTTTTTGAAACAGTTACCCATTTGTTTTGGCACTACCACTGCCCTTTTGTCTAAAGTTTCTGGTCTGACATTTGTTATTTTATTTCAGAAAAAAATTAGAATGATTTCAAGTTGTTTTGGAAGGATGTCCTTTTTGGCTTTTATGACCTCAAAGGAAATAAGACTAGGCCTACTGAAACTTTTATTAATCTGATTATTCTCTTGGCAAAATTGGACGAAATTTTCTCCAATTATATATAAATTAAGTAAATTAATAACTTTTTTACAACAAAAATCACTGAGCTTACTTAAGCGTGACTGTGATGCTATTTTCTTCTGGAAATAAACTGTGTTGCATTATTTTTCTGATATTTCTGTAAAGCTGTTTTGCACTATACTAATAAAGGTGACTTGACTGTAAGATTTTGGTTCTCCATTTAAAATCCTTTTTAATATTTGATGATTTAGAGTGTAAGATTTTTCCTTGGATTGGGAACAGACTAGTAGTCTATCCCACAGTGTGCTTTTGTGACTGTAAATAGTAGCAGTAATGCTAGTGCTCCATCTAGTGTCCTAGCCGAGAATTCACTTTCCAAGACTGGCGCCTCGGTTGACAGATTCTGACTGAATAAATCCGAAATAACGATCAGCGCAAGATCAAATTTGAAATGAGACACTTTAGTACTCTAATACACGCGAGTACCAAAAAACAAAGTAGTGCGTGCAAGAATGACAGTGTTTTTCAAAGTGGAAGCAAGCCTACTTCAGAGATGAAAACTAGGGGTGCTAATCTCAATATCCCTCCTCCTCTCCTCGCTCCTCCGTCCTAGGACCCGGAAACCGAGCTCAACCTTCTTGAAGGAAATCTCAATTCTCCAATTACACCGTAAACGGAAACGGACGTATCAGTGATCAGTAGTAACTTCTTCTTCTTTTTGTTGTGTTCTAACTTCTACAGATGGAGTTTACCGCCCCCTATAAGCCTAAGTTCATTCGAACTTCATTGAAGTTCATTTGCTCTGGAAGATCTTGGTGACTTTTTTAAAATGTGCCAGATTCAAAATAGCTTATGTAAATAAATAAATAAAGTTAGATTTAGTCTGTGCTTGTAAATATTTCTTACCTCAGTGTTTGTCCTGTAAAGAGTCTTACACATTCTGCAGTGTGACTCAGGCTCCAAAATGTATAGGCCTACAATATTTTTTGTTTCTTTTGTTTTTTATCACGATAAAGACAAATGACAGAAAAGTGTGTTTTTAGCATAGACTGTAAAAAATAGGTTTTTAGATAAAACTGGCTGTGGATTTAAATAGTTAATCAATGAATGTGATATGAGAAGCAGGATTCAAATACAGATCAAATACATATTTTATAACATAGCAATTTACACAAGTAGCACAGGCCGTACGTGAGTGTGATTCTCTGCTCAGACTCGACTTACTTCTGTACAGACATGCGGTTTTATGTGTTAATGAAAATAAACTGTTGATGTCTGTATTCACACGTTGTTTGTGTGAGTGTGAACGACTGATTGGAAACAAAGATAGTGTAAGTTAGTAACCCTTAGTTACACTTTTAATAGCAAAATATTGATCATAGGTCAATCAAATATTAAAAATGTCTGGCTGCATGCAAAAACAAAATCTGAAAAGACACTGTGTCCATTCCGCCATCTCCAACAGTGTAATACCAATACAGAGGAATATTAATAACCAGAGTATCAGTGTGTGTGAAGAGAGAGAGAGAATGAGGTGTTGAAATATTATTGGTGGAGGACGCAGAAACACACACTCACAGTTTAACACTGTCCTGTTAGTTCACTATCTCTCTGTCTCTGAAGTGTTCATAAAGATCTGACAATGCTTCACATGTGTGTGTTGTTCTGCGTGTGTCGTCTGGCCGGTGAGTTTTAATCATATTCATTTGAACACTTAAGTTCTTGCTTCAGACACACATATAGAGGTATTTTTTTAATCTGCCAGGGGATTCCCCAGATAAAAGATGCTCAAACTAAATAATTATTGTGTTTTGTGAGATCTATTTTAAACCACAAGAGAACAATAACAGAATCTGTTTTATTTCAAATAATTCATGCTTTACCACGCTAAACAATGACATGAGATGATTATTGATGATCTCGCTACTCTGACGTTTTTATTCTGTTACTGTGCTTATTAAAATTACACTGGATACTAAGAGAAAAATGTACATGTTGATATAAGTACAAAGTAAAGTTAATGGTTTGATGACCGTTCATTTGGGCCTTTAGTCCATGTATTTTCGGAGTGTTTTTAACCGCTTTCCCTGATTTGTATATTTGGCTTTAGAACTCTTCATTCTCCAGAGTAGAGTCACTGCAGGAGCCAATCAGATTTAAGTTGAGACATTAGCACCCCTGTGGCTCCTCCCACAGGTCACATGTATTGCGTTAACTGTATTGATAACTAAAAATAACATCACACAAAATGTAAATCACTGACTAATTCTGTGTCTCTGCTGCTGTTCGTCATACAGTTACAAAACTGATATATTTAAGTTATTTGAGACCCTTAATCTGTGATAATCTCTGTTCTTCAGGAGTGTTTGCTGGTCCAGATTCAGTGAAGTCAGTGTCAGTGATGGAGGGAGATTCAGTCTCTCTAAACTCTGGTCTCACTGAAATGATGGATGATGATGTGATTTACTGGAGGTTTGGAGATGAAAACACTTTAATAGTTCAAATTAATGTACTGGTCGGCAGACTAACTGTATATGATAATGTTCTTGGTGGGAGATTCAGAAACAGACTGAAGCTGGATCATCAAACTAGATCTCTGACCATCACACACACCACAACTGAACACACTGGAGTTTATAGACTAGAGGTCGAAGATCGCATGGGCAAGAGTTTCAGTCTCATTGTCTACGGTGTGTTACATATTTTGTTTGTAATTAAAGGGGATAAAGTTTCCTGTGATGCATTTCCTAATCTGCAATTTCTAATTTCCTTATTTAAGCTTATTTTCCTGGTCCAAAGCACCAGCTCTGAACCAGCAACAGTGGCATCAAAACATTGCTGGTGTAGATGGAAGAACATGCGTCAGGGGTTGGGCGGGGTTACCGTGATCAACAAGACAAACAGAAACTTGTGAACGCCATTTTTATTGCTCTTCAAGCTTCAGTAGGATTGAAAGTACAGAAACAAACAAAAAAATGTCTTACCATTAACAATCCAGACCAATTGTTTTAACTGCTGTGGCTCATGGTAAATAGAATAAGAGAAACTGAAGGTTCAATTGTGTTTTGCTGTCTTTTTGGTGTTTAGTGGTGGCATCTGCAACCACCTTTCTTTCCTGTCTTAGCGGAAAAAAACCCTGCCCTCAATACATCGTTTGACTCCACTAAAGCTGTTCTTGACTCCTCTGCTGTCATCTTTTCTTCCCTCACCCTCGCATTTCTTATGTGAATACTGCAACAGATACTTATGCTTCTTTTGACAACTTCTGCCCTCTCCTGCACGCGTTACGACATTTCAGCGAAGAGGAAATAGCTCAAATCAAAAGTCACATCTGACCTCATTAGACCAATCTCTGCTCTCTACCTTTGAGGTTTATGCTGCAAAATCTTCATATTTCCGCAACAAGATCAACAGTGCCTCTAACACACGTTCACTGTTCAAGACATTCAACACTCTCCTCTGTCCACCACCACCACCACCACCATCCAACCCCTCGCTAACTGCTGATGATTTTGCTAACTTCTTCACTAATAAAACTACACCTATCCGCAGTCAGTTCTCAGCTTCACACACAGGAACCCAAACTATCCTCTCCCCCAGTCAACAACCCTCTAAGCCTCTAAGTATCTAAGCTTCTTCTCTCCAGTCATCCTACCACCTTCCCTCTTGATCCCATCCCCTCACAGCAATCTCTCCTACACTTCTTCCAGCTCTCACATACATCATAAACTCATCCCTCCACACTGGCATTTTCCCTACAGCATTAAAGCAGGCTCGGGTAACTCCACTGCTTAAAAAATCAACACTGAACACATGATTCTTAGTGAACTACAGACCTGTCTGTCTCCTACCATTCATTGCGAAAACACTTGAACGAGTTGCTTTCAACCAAGTATCATCTTTCCTGACTCTGAACAACCAACTGGATGTCAACCAATCAGGCTTCAAGAAAGGGCAATCAACCGAGACTGCATTGCTGTCGGTTACCGAAGCTCTGCGGATCGCAAAAGCTGCTTCCAAATCACCAGTCCTCATCCTCTTGGATCTGTCTGCTGCCTTCGACACTGTGAATCATCAGATCCATCTGTCCACCTCTGGATAGTCCACAGGTGCTCCTCTCCACTGGTTTGAGTCCTATCTCAAAGGTAAATCCTTCAGGGTTGCATGGAGAGGCACATCAACTGACCACAGGGGTTCCCCAGGGTTCAGTGCTTGGACCGCTCTCTTCTTCGTTTACACCACATCACTAGGACCCATCATACAGGCACATGGTTTCTCTTACCATTGCTATGCCGATGACACCCTTCTCTACCTCTCATTTCAACCAGATGATCCCACAGTAGCTGCACACGAATCTCAAGCTGTCTGGCGGACATCTCGGAACATCACCTGCAGCTCAACCAGGCAAAGACTGAGCTTCTCGTCCTCCGTGCCAATCCGCTCTCTACAGCACGACTTCACTATCCAGCTAGATTCTTCTTCAATCACCCCATCAAGGTCAGTCAGAAATCTTGGAGTAACCTTTGATGATAAGCAGACCTTCACAGATTACAAAGACAGCTCGATCATGCAGGTTTGCAATGCACAACTGCAGGAAGATCAGGCCTTTCCTAACTGAGCATGCAACACACTTCTTGTCCAGGTTTGGTTATTTCTAGGCTTGATTACTGCAATGCTCTTCTGGCTGGACTTCCATCATGTGCAACTAAACCTCTACAAATGATCCAGAATGCTCCAGCTCGTATTGTCTTCAACACTTCCCACGTTACTCCTCTGTTCATCTCTCTGCACTTGCTCCCACTCGCTGCTCGTATCAAGTTCAAGGCGTTGACACTTGTGTACAGATTGACCACTGGCTCGGCTCCCTCCTACTTCCACTCATTACTACAAGTCTACATCCCTACCAGAAGCCTTCGATCAGTCAATGAGCGACGACTTGTGGTACCATCACAGAGCCACAAAATGCAGGTGGAACAATCTGCCCACCCTCATCCGGAATGCAGTATCCCTGACAGCATTCAAAAGACAACTGAAAAACTCATCTCTTCCGTGAGCACTTAAAAAAACAAACCTTTTCCTTTAAATCCTTGCTTATCTGGCTTATGCTACTCTGAGCAATGTCTGAACTTTGTATTTTGAGCACTTCTTCAAAAGGTTCAGGTCTCGGGATCAGATCGGAAGTGAAAAAATGTGGATCGGTGCATTCCTATTCCGGACATTCCTACAATTCACACTCTTGGACAAATTGGACAATGTTGCCTGAATTTTTGATGGGACATAACCATGCTGCGGTACTCTCCAAAACATCCACTCTTAAAGGGTACCTATTATGGCATTTAAAATGTTCCTAATATTGTTCTGGGAGTCCCCAACAACAGTTTTACAAGCATGCAATGACAAAAAAACCCTTTTGTTGTCTTATAATATGCATTTATTTTTACCTAATTTGCTCACCGACTCCCATATGAATCGTTTAGCGAGTCCTTTTTCCAAAACCCGCCTTTGCGTGACGCTAATCTGCGGTGATTGGTCAGATGACCTAGCCAAGTTGTGATTGGTATTCTCTGTGCAGAGTATGTCGGAATAAACTCGGTACTGATCCTTCCTTCAGTATCAGCCGGCTCGCGAATCCATACTTTATAGCATTTAGGTTTGTGAAGTAATCATCTTCAAAATGACGCGAACACAGAACAAGGTTTGGGCTATACTTGTGTGGTATACTTGTATATATGAACTGTAGCCACTTAGTCTTCAAATGCTCCTCTCCTGGCAGATGAAAAAAGTTCGCTTTTGCATCGCACTTCAAAACACAGCGTCTCGTCGACATGATTGTTTTCCGGTTTTCCCTGGCGTCTCAGAGCGCAATAAGTGGGCGTTTCTTATTCAAATAACTTGTCAAGTTGACGTCAACTAGACAAAAGGAAAAGCATCGTCGTTGAACGATTCATATCAGAGACTCAGAGTCGACTCTTACTTTTGAGAGACAATAACTTTGTATACGGTGAACTTTCATTTTTAAAACTTTGCAGGATGTTTTCGTTCACTTAGATCTATGTTACACACTACATGAAGGGCAATTTTCAAAACTCCATAATAGGTACCCTTTAACCAAGATGCATGTGGAAAGGTGGCTGATTCTAGACACGACCACGGACAGCAATGCAAAGTTGATTCTCTGCTAAACTGATATTTTAAATGTAGATTTATGTAGCAAATGAGAATTGCTAAAATTCTTGAATATATTTTGAGTTAATGATTTTCATGGTGGTTAATGGTTTTGTTCTAGGTAATTTAAGAAAAAACTTATAAATAATGGAATAACATTACAAACGTATGGTTTACGAGTGCGGATTAGAACCTGCTTGGCAAAAGATCGACCTCTAGACCATTTAAGCCAAGTTCACATCTACAGGATTTTAAGCCCGATTTGCAAATCGTTGAGGTCGCCGATAGGTCAGGGTGTTATCGTGTGCAAATCGTGGGGATTAGCGGGCGATGAACACTCGCAAAGCTGGTAGAATGAAAGAGCCAACAATGCATCAAAGACGCTCACAGACGCCTCACAGAGCCCTGAAAAATATCTAGCATGCTAGATATCCAGAAAGGTCACACAACTCAACCTCAGTGATGTCATGAGATGATGAATCATGATCTTTGATTGCGATCTATTTTACCATAGAATTAAAATTAATATAAAATCTGCTGTTTGTCCTCATTTCCTTATAATAAAGAAGCAATTGTATTGAATATTAAACGGTCTGTTTATCAGACAATGAAAAATATTTTCTACATAAATAAATCAGATTTCATAAATTCTTTGTATAAACAACAGTTTGCCAGTAATATTTTACATCTGTAACAAAACATTGTGGAGAATTTAAATAGTTTTTTAAGTAGTTATGTATATAACAATTATGAAAAAACTGAGACACTCACCACTGACATTGAATGTCTTCTCTGAGGACACTCTGGTACTGGTGATCTCTAGTTTATATTCTCCAGAGTCTGTGGTTTTGATGTTTGTGATCTTGAGATCTCCAGTCTGTCTGTCCAGCTTCAGTCTGTCTCTGGATGTCACATCAGTACTGATGGAGCCGTCACTGATTTTAGCGATGAGATTTTGATTTAACCTCCATTCTATCACATCATCTCTCTGTATTTCAGTAACACCAGTGTGTAAAGTGACAGACTTTCCCACAGTGACTGACACTGTCTCTGCATCAACAAACACACCTGGAGAACACAGAAACAGTCAGTCAGAAATTAAACATAAAACACTCAGAAATCATGAATCTTACTGACTGATGATCAATAAATCTTACATGATTTGCTGCAATCTGCATTAAATGTGAGACAACACTGTTCTTTTATGCCCATCATGTATTTATGTGTATACACACACAAGAATACTGTAGCTCTACTAATAACGATGAGGTAATATAATAGATCTCACAGTGCAACAAATCAAGTTTGAATGTAATTAAAAAAAAAATTACCACACAAAAAACCCAGCAGAAGTCGCAGATTTCATTATGTTTTATTTGTCAAATTCTGATCTAGAATGTTTTTATCTGCAGTAAAGAGCAGTTCACACATAAGTTAAAGCTTAATTAAGACATTCAACATCGACAGACTGAAGAATTAGTTTGGTTTCAAATGACTGTCAGTAAAGGTTCACTTCTCTTTTGGTTCTCTGAAAGTAAAAATCTGCTCAAAAAGATTCATGGTCAGACATTAAAGGGACAGTTAAAAAAAATAACAATAAAAAATAATAATAATAACATTCGGTAATCATTTACTTGCCATCAAATGGTTACCCACATTCTTAAAAATAAAGAAATGTTTAGCAGAAGAATGAAATTCATACAGGTTTGGAAAAACAAGAGGGTGAGTAAATGACAGAATTTTCATTTTTGAGTGAACTATCCCTTTAATGAATCATTCAGACTGAATCGCGAATCGAATCATACCGTTCTGGTGACCCGTTTGCTCAACACATAGAAAAGAACCGAATCAAAAGAACGATTCGTTCACGAATCTGATTCTAATTCTAAACAGCCGACAGAAAATTCACTTTACTGGAGCAATAAGAAATTGTCTATTAAATTTATATAACGTTAGCTATAGTGCTAAATACTTTCCAGTTTGATTTCCGGTACAGTTTAAATCACTTTACAAACATAAATACCTCTTTCGAAATAACGGTCGCTTTTTGTACATACATTTCCCTTAACGTGTTTAGCCTAAGTAAGACCTTTACAAACGATTTATGCACATTTTTCAACTCCAAAAGATACAAAATCTCACCTTGAGATCCTGATGGCGTCAACCAGACTTCTGAGGGAATGATGAAGATCTGCATCTTCTTCAGCTTTGCAACCGGTCAATGTGAGGTTTCAGAGATTTCTATGCGGTCGAAAGTTCCGTGTGGTTTCTAATGCTTGTTTACTAGGCTAAAGAGTCGAATCAACCATGAATCTGCTCGGATCCCTCATTCGTTCGTTCCAAGTCTGTGGGAATTTTCCACCTGTTTATCATCTAGCCTGTCAGGTGAAAATCGTAAATGTGCTCACTTTGTAGGCTACTTGCAAATTGTAACTGTGCAATATTATTTTTTAAGATTAAATGTTAATTAATCCACCTAAAAAGTGTTACTTTCCAACTTCATGAGTTTCAACTCATGCAGAAGTCCATAGCCTTTGTTGCCGAGATGCGAGAGCGTGTGACGTCACATGGCGGCACGCGCCGAGAGTTGGTGGTATGGCAAGCCATTTTGGCGTTTACACAACTATGTTTTGACTATCCATAAACATATTTTGGATTGTTTCACAATTTTATTTCGAAAAATCATAGGCTAAATTTAATTTGGATCAGAATTCGAGATATCTGCCAAATAATTGCACTATGAAATCTGATTTAAGATTTTTTATTATTTTATAATTAGTCCTAACTATGGCTGGGGAATGGCCTCATAATTCTTTTACGATATTTCAAGAATATTTGCGATAATGATATAATGAGGATAGGCCTATGTATTTAAATTGTATTTATTTTTATTACATTTATCTCACCTAAATGTTTGCTCTCTCATTGTGAGTTTACAATTGGGTCATTTTTTATTTCAATCTTTATATTAAATAGAAAAAAAGTAGCAAAAGGTCTAACACTAGTATACATAAATACTACAGAAACGGAATAAGGTAATCAAATGTAAAATAAAGGGGTGAAGGTTTATAGCTTCAAAGGGCATTAAACGACACCAGTCGATGAATAAGTGTCTTATCTAGCGAAACGATCGCTCATTTAAAAAATAATAACACAAATGCTCGCCTTTCTCTGTTCTGCGATGTGCGTTCGTGTTTGTCTGTTCATCACTAGTTCATCAAAATGAACGAATGAAAAAAGTCTATGGGTTTTTTTAATGGGTTTTTGCTAAATCGCCTGAAATAAGATCTGTGGTAAACAAGTCTCTAAATTCAAGTTTTGTTCTATGACATAAAACACACCAATTATAAAACACACAAATTCAATAATTGCATGACAAACTGAAAGATTCTAGTCAACATGGAAAAATCAGATCTGTTTTTATTGACATTTTTCAGAAAAATGTTCCTTTTCAGAAAAATAAGCTGCCAAGTATTATATATATATATATATATATATATATATATATATATATATATATATATATATATATATATATATATATATATATATATATATATATAAAAATCAAAACTCAAACTTGCTTTATACAGACTTTGAGCAGATGCAACAAGTTTCATTATTTCACAGTAAAAGCATTTCGATGAAATGGAGATTTTCCTTTATCAATAACAGTAACAGAAAAATATAAAATCAAATAAAACACAATTTAAAAGAGATAAACAGCATAAATGAAGTAACAACTTCCATTACAAATTCACAGCTGTTGTAATTAAACACAATTTGTTTTTCACAAGAACACAAAAGATCTTCCAAAAACCCACGACTTTAAAGCAGTCTTGTCCTTGGTTGCTAAAGAAAAAGGAGTCTGAGAATCTGACATTATTTTAGATTTGACAAATTGACTCAGATTACATTATATTTTCATTCATGAGGTTAACACCATGTTCTAATTACATATACTACTGTATAAAAATGTGTGGAAATCATACAGTAACATTCTATTGTCAAACCAAGCATCATTGACCATTGATCAATATGGATATCAAAACAACGTGGCTTTAATTAATGAAATTATTCCAGTTGAAAAGCTACACTCAATATCACTGCCATATTATACTGTCCACGATAACACCAATATAAATTTTTACGTGATAAAAAAGTGTTATATCGCGATATCAATAACATAGCGACACAATGACGTATGGTGCATTTGATTGTTTCCCCAACTTTGGGTCAAATATGGACAAACCCAGCCATTGGGTTCAATTTTTACATTACATTTTTAACCCAACGTTTGAGTTTGTCCATATTTGACCCAAAGTTGGGTTAAAAAACAGCATTTTTAGAGTGTATGAAAAAAAATATTGGCTCTTAGTAGCTCTTTACCAAAGACGAGTTGCCGGCTCAGGGATGCTGATCCTCTGTTAGAGATTTGTTTTCTGGGAATAACCCATTTATTGTCAGCACTCGTTTTCTGACTGATTTTTCAGAAGTATCTAGATGGTATAGATGGGGGTGTTTATGAGGATTTGTGGTTTTCTGTAAAATAGAAAATAGTGACATGAACATGGGTATACATAATAATAGTGATAATTAAAGATAGTGAAACTAATATGCATGCATGCATAAAATAAGATGAATAATTAAACAAGAACATGATCAACAAATTATTGAAAGCAAATACGAGTCAATTTGTAAGCTTTATATTTTTATGCAGTGACATTTATGAGTTGTTTCAAGCTAAAGTTGGGTCAAATATGGACAAACCCTTATATTTAAGTCTTATATTTAAATGTTTAACCCAATAGTTGGGTTTGTCCATATTTGACCCAACGTTGTAAACAACCCAGCATTTTTTAAGAGTGTGCATGTACGGCGTAACAAGTGGTTTACAGCATTTTTCGGTTAACACGTTACAATACGTGTTCACTAATATGCATTAATTCATCCTTAACTAATGCACAGATAATCATGAGTTAATGTATAACTCATGAAGAACTAAACCATTAATTAATGATTACTGCATCAGCAACTAATAAAGAGTCTATTAATAGATTAAGTAATATACGAACTGCTATTAATTCAATGTGTCCTTGTGTATTAATTCCTTAATAACATATTTTATTAACTAATAGTGTAAATTAATGTGTTAATTACCACAATTAGTCAAAGCTATGCACTTCAACTTCCAGTTGCCTGCTTTAATTAATCATTAGCTAATGATTTGCAAATGTATCATTATGACTTTACTTGTTGAGGCACATCATTATTAACTAGTCATTTAGTAATTTGCACATGAATTTGCACTAACATTTAAGAAATTAATGATGTAATAATGCATATTAGTGTACCTGTCATATTATCTCAAAGTTAAAATACAGGCTTTGGCTCATTCTGGTAATTAACATATTAATTAACACTATTAGTTAAAAAAATTAGTTATTATGGAATTAATCCACAATTACATATTGAATTAATAACAATTTATGTATGAACTAATACATTAACTTTAATTAGTTCCTAATGTGTAATCGTTAATGAATAGCTTAAATAATCATTAGTTACACATTAATTCAGTATTATCTGTGCATTAGTTAAGCATGAATTAAGTGCACACGTATTGTAAAGTGTTACCCATTTTTCCTCCGTATAAAAATGAGAACTCATGTATAAAATCAAAGATTGCAAACTTTTGCATTTACAAACTGCACCCTGTAAATCAGGTGAAATATAAACACTTATTATGCTGCTGTAACTTTACAGGCGCAATTGTGGCCTAATGTTTAAAATGTCCAAATGTTACAGGTTCAAGTCGCAGAGAAATTACGTAGGGAGTGAGCAAGTCTCCAAATCCCAAATCGCTCCCGGATGCCAGCAAAAATGTTCACTGTGTGTGTATGTGTGTGTGTGTGCACCTGGAAGGGTGAAACGCAGATCAGAAGATCAGAGAATGGGACTTTGCTGCATGTCACAATAATTTCTTTATCTGGCGTCTCCGTGCTGCCACTGAACTGATCTTCCATCTCTGTGAGGTTGGCGTGGATCATGTGGTTAATGCTTAAGGATAATGGTTGGCTCATGTAATGTGCTGTATATGATGAGTTATCCTGAAAGTACACAGGTGGAGATTTAATAGAGAGGTTGCAAACATTAGCTTTTGTTACAAGTTCCTAGAGTAACAGGTATAAAACTACTACCAGTAGTATAACATAACTACTGTAAAATATATGTATGATTAAGTATAATCCATGCATAATTGTTCATTCACATATACCTGATCCCTGAATGTAATGTGAGTGACTTTTCCTTCAAGTGGTGTCATGCCCTGAGTTAACATAATTTCAGTAATTTCCTCTCCATTTTTGCGCTGTGACTGAATGGGAGAGAGAATGTTAAGGGCAATTCACTCAAAGAGGCTGTGGATGTTTTCCTTTATATCATAAGATCCAGCAAAACTGTCACAAAACACACAACAACAAGAAACACTACTACAAAATGTTTGAGATCAGTGTTTCTGGATTTGAAATTGATATCCCCCTTCATGCCAGTAAATCAGCTCCTGTGCGATTGCACAAATCTGATAAAATCACGCAAAAATGCACACCATCATCCTCATATTACATAAGAGACGTTAACTGAAACACTTGAGATAACAGAGATAAGATCAGATCATGAAATACAATCAGCAACATGCAGCCTTTCACTGTTTAAACTAAAATAAGTCTATGATGTTTAACTATTAAACCAGCCGATAAATCAAAATGAGGGTTCTTTAAAAAATTACAAAGTAAATAAGACAGCGATTTGGATGGATGGTATCATTTATCCCAAAAGTTTCTTGTTACATTGTACATGTATTCTTTTTTAAACTAACAAGGTGACGGCACCATTTCTGACAATAAAAAAGTCAAATACCTCAAAAACGAAGGCAGCACAAACAAAGCATATTTTGTTATCAATTTTATTATGCGTGTTGCAAATAACAGTTCAAACAGGATCTTACCTTCTCTTCGAGATTCCTCCAGTTGTCTGTTTTAAAAACATTAAACATATTTAAAATGTTTTTCTGCTAAATTTAATCTCAATGTTTCACTTGTAATGTCAACTTTTTGTAATACGTACCACATTTTGTTAGACGAGAGAGCTTGTTTCGACAGCAGGTCACAACAAACACGACCAGAAGCAGAACAGCAACACCGATTACTATTATAATAAATGGAGACCAATCTTGTGCTGGAATGATAAAGAGATCAACCAATCAGCAATCTCTGACTGGCATTTGCACCTTTCTGATTGGGTTGTCAGTTGTACTATAGACCCCTTTTCAGTTGGTAAACATGGTGACGTTTTTTTGTGGGCGAAGCTTAGGTGGAGGCAGAACAAGCCCTCTGGCCGCAGTTAGCAAGTATTGTTAGCTAGTTTTTTTGACAATGACTGGAGAAAATCCGAATATTATCTTAATGTGTAAGGTCACTCACTAGCCATGTTTCCATCGACGAGTTTTTATCCGAATTAAGTGATATTGGATGAAAAATGCCTTATGGAAACAGTAAAATTCGATGAAATTTCATGAAAATCGACTCAAATGAAATACGATCGGTCTCATGGGATTTTCTCTTGATCGATATACGGCTAATGCGATAAAAGCTGATGGAAACGTATAAATAATGAGTTGCGATTAAGTTTTATGACCTTTTATGGTTGCAACACGTCAGAAGACGAGTTCATTTCCGTCTGTTTGCGCACACATGGCGGATGTCAACAAAGACAGATGTAAGTGGACAAAGCAAAAAAATAAATAAAAAATGCTTCAACCAAAGGGTTATGAACCACGATCTCCCGGAACTGAAGGAGCGCTGTTCGTTCCCACACCACAGTCACCTCCGCTGTCGTCGGGCATTTACGTGCATCGGCACCATCGCAATGTTTATAGCGTCGTTTTTTCTTAGGTTAGTTTTGCTTGTTTTTACGTGGCTTGGTTGAGTTCTAATGTATGACGAATTCGACGAATGATTAAAAAGTGGCTAATTCGTAACAATTCATACGACCTCAGCTTCGTACAAATTAGTACGATTTTGCTAATTCGTACATATTTTACGAATTGGCCATTTCGTATGAATTCGTACGAATGACCTACCCCTTACCCCGCCCTAAACCTAACCATCACGTGGGTTTAGACAAATCATACAAATTCGTACGAGTGAGGTCATACGAATTAGTACGAATTAGACACTTTTTATAATTCGAATTCGTTCGAATTAGGTGTGAGATAGTGTTGAACACACCGTTGCCATGGACGCAGTTCAGAGACGGAACAGACTATTTTCTTTAGCAGAAGTACTCGTTTTTAAATCAATAAACTAATACATTTGTGTCAAATTATTGATTTATTTATTTATTTGGTTGATTTATATATAATAAGCAGGATAATATATAGCGAGGCGGTTGTTATAGTGAATACAACCTCTTTAACAACCGCCTCACATACATTATCCCATACCATGTCGCTATCAGCTGGCACATACCGGTAAGCATTATTAGGCTTCAACTTGTGAAATATTGATCATTTGTTGGTAGATGGCGATCGTTTTGTCTAACAAAACTTTTTCGCAAAAGTTTGCTTGAATGTTGTTCGATTCAGTGCGAAAATTAATGGAAACACCTTAAAATGTCTCAAATCAATTTGATATACCAATTTGATCGCAAAACAGCATGTGACGTCATTACGTACAGGTTTTTTCGCTTTAAAGCCGTTTAATGGAAAACACACTTTCACCTTTATTCGCATGCGTTTTTAACCGAACTTCAGATAATTCGATTGAAACATGGCTAATGTAAAGACTGACATTACGGTGCGAATTTAATGATGTGAATATTTTCTAAAAATAAAAATTCCAGATACAGCATATTCATCATTTTTCATCAATTCTTGCACCAAACAACACAACAAGATTACATTTAGTAATAGTAACAATAATTTAAGCTCCTTATGTAGCCAAATCTGTTTTGTATTGGCCACCTCCAGTTTTCACTTTTGTTTTGCCTCCAGCTAGCGCCGTGACGTAACGCAAAAGGGGTCTATAACATTAATAGATTGCTAATATTGAAAACATGCTCTAAAGATGGTTGTTGTTGTTACATTAAAAGACTTCAGATACTCACAATAGACAGATATATAGAATCTCCTGAATGTTGAGCTCTGGTTTCCGGATGATATCAAGATGATAAAGTCCAGCGTGTTTAGTTCTAGTGTTCCTGATAGTCAGAGATCCAGTGTTGACGTCCAGCTGCAATTTGCCTTTGAATCTCCCATCAGCACCATAAGATACAGTCAAGTTTCTATAGGTCATGTTTGCTATCACAGAGTCTCCATATTCACTCCTCCATGTTATAACATCATCTTTGTGTACTTTAGAAACACCAGATTGTAGGGTGACAGAAGTTCCCTCCATCACCGACAGCCTAATGCCTTCATCTGTCTCGACACAGGAGAACCTTTAAGTCAATAATTTTAAGGTTGTACGGCTGTTCTCAGATTATGAGTCACATTTAAAACAGAAAAAAGTGAGGTATTCTCTCCTGGAAGGAAGCACTGAACAATGTTATAAAAATGGTACATTTCTGAGAACTTGGCACGTGCATTTACATTTTGAAATTTGTTAATGACCCTGGGATAAAGGATTGATTCAAGAATTTCAATATTAAAGTGACTCACCAATGATAGCAACTCTGAAAGTCTTGTGTGTGGTGTAACCGCTGCCGCTCTTGATGTCTACTACGTAAGGTCCAGAAGGTGTTGGCTCTAATATTAGTAATGAAGAGCGATCCATTCTGTTGATTCAGATGCAGTCTGTCTTTAAATCTTCCATCAAGAACATCAGCAAAGATTTCAGCTGTTTGATTTTTTAGTTGACCGATGACTGTCCCTTTAAACCTCCAGGTTATCTGATCATCTCTCTGTATTTCAGTAAGACCCGATCAGAACGACAGAGTCTCTCTCAGTGACGTCACGATTGTCACTCCATCGGACACCAGATTATTCACACCTAATGAACAGGAATATTTCTGTCAGTGAGCAAACACTTACACCTTGAGTCTCAAACCTCACTTAATATATCTGACGTACTCACCACTGACATTGAATGTCTTGTATGATATCCCCTGGCACCGTTGATCATAAGATGATAAAGTCCAAAGTCTGTGATTCTAACTTTCCTGATCTTGAGATCTCCAGTCTGATTGTCCAGCTGCAGTTTCTCTTTCTTAGGGGCAACAAGTACTTTGTTCTTATTAGATTCACTACTGATTCTAGCAATGAGATCTTCTCCAAACCTCCACTCAAGTACACCATAACTCTGTAGTTCAGTAACATCTGTATGTAGAGTGATGGAATCTCCCTCAATCACTGATACATTCTTCACATCAACTGTCTCAGCACCAGACACATCTGTAAAACACACAGAAACAGTCATTCATGTTGAACTTCAGCAGAAATAAAGTAGGCCAAATAAAAGTAGGAAAAAATCACTTAAAGAATATGAATGACTGATTTATTTCAGAGAAAATCTGATGCATTAGAAATTAGATTTAGAAAAACCTTTTGTAACATTATAAATTACCATTCAAAAGTTTTTGAAATACATTATAATGTCACAACAGCTTTCTATTTCAGATAGGCCTAAATGTTGTTCTTTGAACTTTCTATTCATCCTGAAATTTTTTTTTAACATAAAAAAAAAAATCGACTCACTACTCGTCTTTCCTTATTTTGGTAGAAAATAAATTCACCTCCTTTGGTGAGCAGAATCTAAAATACTGATCTAAAACTTTTTAATGATAGTGTATAGAATTAAAAAGATGATAAAATCATTAGGTGTTCAGTACCCGGAAACGCTTCCTAAAACACGTTTCCTAGCAACTTAAACCAGACGCATATTGGAGCGGTAAAAACAAAACAACAACTCAACACTTACCGTGCACAACCTAATGAGAAAAAGAAAGGTTATTACAAGGTTCTTCATACTGGTGATAGGTTGAGTCTGAGGCTCCAGCATGGATTGATCCAGCAGCGCAATCCCCACAGGTGTGTGTGTCGAGAATATTGTTTCAAGAAAGTCACGTGACGGACATAAAATAATCTGCGTGTTTAAACTTGTTTAAAAAAACTAGTACAGTCGAGTGTAGTGGACCTTTAAGGCTTTCTAAGCAGCATGTTGTTTACTTAACCACTATTAATTTACAACTTTTTTTGTGCTAATTTCGTTTTTTTTTTGTGGTTTGGTGATTAGAGGGGGATAAAGAAAAAAAAACTTAACTTACATTCTTCTGCAAGAATGAAATCAGATAGAAAAGGTTCCTCCGTTTAGGAAAGCAATAATAATATATACATATTATTTCCTGTTAACGTTAAATGTTTCTAATGCTGAGTAAAGCTTCAGAGGTGGATTTTGAGAATAAAAAAAATATATCTGCAAGGTTAGACTACAGCGCATTTTTCCCAGGTCATAATGTTACTCATTTATAGTTTCCACCCACGTAATTCTAAAAAAAAATAAATAAATAAATAAATAAATAAATCAATAAATAAAAGGGGCGGGGCTTCAGGGCTTGAGGGCTTGGTTGAGCTGGGTTAGTGTTCAATTTACACATTCATTCAATACACAGTAGGCTACACAACAACAAAGGCTTTTTTTGTCTCCAAATTGAAGACAAATCCTAAGATTCAATAACTGTACTCATACCTTTTCACAAAATATAGTTACTTTGCTTTGCAAGGAAGTAAACACATTTATGCATAACGTAAAAAAATAATAATAATCCCCCCCCTCACTGAACTGAAGCCTCCTTTTCTGCCTCATTCACTCTCAACTCTAAACTAACTTCTGACTCTGTCTATTGCCAATTAGGCTTTTTCAAGACAACTTAAAGTTTGTCTACAAACTTTATCTTTGTAAAGTGTTACCGAATTATATATGGTAAACATCGTGTTGCCTCAAGATAGTGGCTGTAAATGCAATCACCTTCACAATTAACAATCACCATCTATTCAAATCTAGGACTTTGATAACATATCTGTGAAATAAAAAAAACTGAAAATATAAGATATTCCACTATTCCAACAAAACTTGCTAATCTTTCAATAAGTGAAATAGACAGAGTTATTCATCATTGTGCAACACCATTATTTTTTTCCGTTTTGATCTCATTGCGACCTCTATGCAAATGCTGAATACGGCGTGGGTGCGAGCATGGGCGGGTTGTGATGCAAGAGTGACTGATTACATGGAAACGTGACGTCACGTAAGTAGACTATCCTGACTCTTAGAATTTGAAATCTGGATGCATTGTATACACATTGGCCCGCGAAAAACTCAACTTGTGAATTCACACTTGCCCTATGAAAAAGTGCGGGGATAAATTTACATTTTATAAAAAGTGTTGGGGGTTAATCTCGCCCATGAAGGGAGTAGGCTACAATAATGCAGGCTACGCTCCTGAAATGAAGCAGTTCCCACTTTGTCGAGATAATGTACGTGTGTCTAGTTATTTCTAATTGGGTTTTCTCATTTGAGTTTGCCTTAAATATGCTCATATTCAGAAAACAAATCAAGCTAAATTACATGAAAAAGTGGTATTAACAGCAAGTTTTTCTTTTTTTGTCACACAGCTTTTGTCTTTGCTTGTATTGTGACACTTGACTCATAATACCTGATCACTTTAAGTATTAGCCACAACTCTCTTAGATCCTCTTTTAAAATGTTTTAACCTGTAATTTTGACTGACTGGTACCTCATTAATAAATAGTATATACTACAAGCAGAATGCATATTACACTACTAGTGCGCCACCTAGTGTCCTAACCAGGACTACAATATTCCAAGATAAGCCACCATTCAATAATATTCATAATTACTAAAATTACAGTTGATTAGACTCACTTATTGTGACTAACAGTCAGTTATTTCTGATTACCATCTCAATAATTCCATGACAAGCTGTCATATTATGAAAAAAATAATTTCTATTGACATTTATAACATTAAGCAAAGTATTCATAATTATATAAAAAATAAATAAAACTAAACTCAAACATGCCTTACATATAAAGCTTTTGATCAGATGCAACAAGTCTTATTATATCACAGTGAAAGCATATATTTCCCATTCTCTTTAACTTGAAGTCAATTGTGAGGATAATGCGATGCACTTGTTAACTTGTTATCTTTTACCGGTAAATCAGCTCCTGTGTGATTTCACAATCTGATAACGCCATGCAAAAATGCAAACCATCCCTCTCACATTACAGACGTTAACTGAAACACAAATACTAGAGATACGATCAGAGCATGAGATCCGATCAGCAACATGCAGAAAGTAATCTTTCGCAGTTTGAACTGAAAAAGTGTGATCAAATATAATTCCATGATGTTTTAACAAATAATCCAGGCAATAGAACAAAATTAAGAGGCTGCTTAAAAATCACAAAAATAACATTTGCAAAGTAAACAAAGCAATGATCTAGATGACAAGACTGCTGTTATTTGGCAAAAGTTTACTGCTACATTTTACATTAAGGTGGACAAGCTGACCACTGATGAAGGAATCAGTGTGGACGATAAAAAAGCCACAAAACAAAAACAAAGCCAGCACAAACACAACATATTTTGTTAGCAATTTTGTTATGTGTACTGCAAACAATGGCACAAACATTATATGCATGATTCCTCCTGAGGCAAACAAAAAACAACTTAAACCTAAAATACTTCATTTGTTATATCAACTCTTTTTTTTTGGGGGGGGGGGGGTTATCCACTCTCTCATGGATAAACTTTACGTATAATTTGTCTTGTGTTTAAGTCTTTGGTCTCATTAAACTATATAGTTTGTTCCATGGCAAAAAATCTTTTAACTTTGTAGCCTATTAGAGAGCTTACTTATGTTTGAATTGTTAGCCATATTTTCATTGTAGCTTCTACACCTTTTAGGCTAGATATTATTGATCATTAAAACTGACATTTAACAAAAAAAGGCTGGGTTGTGTCATTTTATTTTATATAGCCTATATATATATATATATATATATATATATATATATAAAATATCACTATACATACAATAAAATGAGACAACCCTGTCTCTGTTAAATGTCAATAAAAAGCAATAATGTTTCATATTTTTAAAATGAAAACAAAAAGATTGTTCATTTTGTTTTAAATACAGTATGTATATCAATAGTCTCTGGTGAAGATAATCAATGTACAACGCAACGTGTGCACCACATGGCCATTAGGCTAATATGTTTAAGATTTTTTTTTTTATGAAAAGAGGCAGAGTGGTGTTTTATAACATAGCCTATTTCGTTTTATTGTTGCCTAAAATATATAATAAAGAGATAACCGGAGTTGCCAGAGCGTGCTGAGTGATGCGATCAAGTAGGCTCTGTTCCATTTGCAGAAGAACCGGACTTGCGTCCTCTCGTCCTCGTGAGTTCGTTCTCCTGAGTTGAACTTGCAAGTCCGAACTACAAAGGAAGCAAGTCCGAAGTTTGCGTAGGCCTACTTGGTACTGAGAAACAGCTTCTGTTTCGACAGCAAATCACAACAGCAGCTGCAACCACGACCAGATGCAGAACAGCAAGACCGGTTACTGATATAATCAATGGCTGCCAATCTTGTGCTGTAATGATAAAAAGAACAGCAATCTGAGTATCCTTTCTGTTTTGATTGTCAGTATCACAATAATATTAATAGTTTAGCCTACATAATTAATCTTAGTTGATTTCAGAACTTATTTTCACAGTCCTGATCTTATTTTATTAAGACTTCAGATACTCACAATAGACAGAAAGATTGATTCTCTTGAATATGGTGCGTCGGTTGCCGGTGATATCAAGATGATAAAGTCCAGCGTGTTTAGTTCTTGTGTTCCTGATAGTCAGAGATCCGGTGTTGATGTCCAGCTGCAATTTGCCTGTGAATCTCCCATCAGCACCATCAGATATAACCAAGCTTCTATAGGTCATGTTTGCTATCACAGAGTCTCCATATTCACTTCTCCATGTTATAATATCATCTTTGTGTACTTTAGAAACACCAGATAGTAGAGTGACAGAAGTTCCCTCCATCACAGACAGCCTATTCCCTCCATCTGTCTCAACACACAGTAAAACACAGGAGAACGTTCACAGACAGAGATTAAGCATACAGTAAAATTCACTTAATTTTAGGACATACCATTTTCAGCCTTTTCAATGAAAAACGACAATAAAAATATATATATTTGATATAGACATAATATAGACACATCAAGAATTAACATACTAATCTCAGCAATAGTGACAAACAGATCACATCTGAACATAAGTTCATTATTTATTCATGCAGCAATGCTTGATGGGTTTTTGATTGGTGGCACCCAGAATGCACTGCAACATGCTTTATAATTGTTACCATTGTTTGAGATTCACAGGCTGATTCTTGATGAAATTGTATAAGAAAAGCTTTTAAGAAATTAGTTTGAATACATTGTAGACATTAAAAATATTACAATGTACAATGTCACTGCTGCTATAATTAATAAAGTAAACCTAACTCAGAAATTAGGCTGTATATGATTTCAGTGATTCAGGCCAAATGATTGTGAATTAATGATTATGTTAAAACACAACCATCAACATCAGATCACCTTTTCTATTTTTTTTTATCTGGCTATTATAACTCATGCACTTTAAAAAAAGGGTTCTATATATGTAGCATAGGGTTCTTTACTCAACTACAAAGGACCTTTTATGCAAAAAAATGATGATGATAATGACAAGAAAGAACCCTTTTGGCACAAAGGTCCTTTATAGGCTATTATTCATTCATATATTACATTATTCTGCAACATTTTTGCAGTTGTAATTAAATTATTGTTTATTAAACTGTTGTAGTAACTTAACATCCCATTTTAATCATGCTGATTTTTGAAGGATAAAAACTGAAATGGCACTCTTCGTGTGAATTAATTAAATGTTTTATCCCCCATATCTTGAATTTTTTTATCATTCATGCATTGCATTTTAGGGTTCCAAATACGTAGCGCTTTAGAACCTTTTCTTCTAAGAGTGTGTACTGCAGCCAAACAAAATCTAATGTAAAATAATTGAGGGTCAAGAGCCCAACTAAAGCAAATACTGATCACCATAACGGTGACTTAAAAGTTTTTGTCCTTCAGTGATTCTGCTTGTTATCATTAGGTGTCTTCAATAATGATCAATCATCACTAAATTCTTCACTTAATTATCTCATTAACTTTAACACTGCTTCAGTGTTCATTTAACATTCTCCTTAGAGTTTATATAATTCACACTTTAACCTCCTAAGACCCGAGTTTTGGGTGGAAAAGTCCAGGGGTCAGAAAGTAAAAGTACTGCCACATTTTTATTCCACCCACAGCAAAAACTCCAGTGTTAAATTAACACACCTGGGAGTGTATATGAGTCCACAGGCAAGAGTGTTAAAGTTAATTAGATAATTAAGTGAATAATTGAGTGATGATTGAGCATTATTGAAGACACCTAAAGCAGAATCACAAGGAGAAAAATCTAAAATTGTAAGCCACCATTATGGAGATGAGTGTTTGCTTTAGTTGGGCTCTTGACCCTTAAATTATTAACTTAAGATTTTCTTTGGCTGTTGTATCTGAGTTATACCTGTCAGATGAACAAAGAAAAAATGTGATCTAATGGTGTTAATTATATTATGACATACATAATTTTGAAATATATGTTTGAGATTTATTCTTTTGGTTACAGCATAACTGAGATTCTGCATAAATATCCAAAATTTGAGATATACTATAATCAATTTCTTAAAATTTGTTTTAAAAAAAATCTTTCTTTTAGCCACACACAGACCTCAAGATTCAGTCAATGTTTCTCAACAACGGTGATGAGCAGAATATTCAATTAGGAAAAGTAAGTTACATAGACAATTCAGATCATAATTTATTCATACCACAATGCATGATGGGAGCCATTAATGAGTTGTGATTGGTGGCAAAAAGGATTATTTTTATTCACCACTGTTGAGATACACAGGCTGATTATTGATGTCTGTGTTTCTAAATAAAGATGTAAGTGATTTGATCAGAACAATTTTTATTAAATGTTTTGGATTATAAGAAAAATACACATTATCATATGCTGTAGAACCACTAAATTGTTGCTATAATAAACCAAATCATCTGAATAAGTTTCATTTTTCAGATCATTGCATGATTGTCATAACCAACACTTTCAGATCACAGAAGTCTTTGTTCATTTGACTGTTATAAATCAATAACAGCAGACAAACAAAGTTTAAAGTGAAAGTATAAGGGTCAAGAGTCCAACTAAAGCAGACACTCATCTCCATAACGGTGGCTTACAATTTTAGATTTTCTCCTCCAGTGATTCTGCTAGTTATCATCAGGTGACTTCAATAATATCTCAATCATATCTCAATTAATCACTTAATTATCTCATTAACTTTAACACTCTTGAATCTGTATCCAAATAAACTCCCAGTAAAGTTCATTTAACACTGGAGTTTTTGCTGTGGGTGGAATAAATATATGGTAGGACTTTTACTTTCTGACCCCTGGACACACAACCAATAATGTGATGTCCACGTATGTGGACAACCAGGTCTTAGGAATTTAACACTAGGGATTTTGCTGTGTTGGAACAACATGAAGGTGAGTAATTACAGACAGAATTTTCATTTGTGGGTGAACTATCACTTTCAAGCATTTCAATATTAAAGAGACTCACCAATGATGATTGCGACTCTGAAAATCTTGTGTGTGGTGTAACCGCTGCCACTCTTGGTGATGTCTACTTCATAAGGTCCAGAGGTGTTGGGGTTGATGTTAGTAACGATGAGCGATCCACTCTGCTGCTTCAGATGCAGTCTGTCTTTAAATCTTCCATCAAGAACATCAGCAAAGATTTCAGCTGTTTGATTTTTTAGTTGACCGATGACTGTCCCTTTAAACCTCCAGGTTATCTGATAATCTCTCTGTATTTCAGTAAGACCCAACGAAAGAATGACAGAGTCTCTCTCCAGTAACGTCACGATTGTCACTCCATCGGACACCAGATTATTCACACCTAATGAACAGGAATATTTCTGTCAGTGAAAGATTTCTGAAATATAAGGTCATTTTCATCTAGAGTCTCAAACCTTACCTAAATATCTGACATACTCACCACTCACATTGAAAGTCTTGTTTACCTTCCCACTGGCACTGTTGATCATAAGATGATAAAGTCCAAAGTCTGTGATTCTAACTTTCCTGATCTTGAGATCTCCAGTCTGATTGTCCAGCTGCAGTTTCTCTTTGTTAGGGGCAACAAGTACTTTGTTCTTATTAGATTCACTACTGATTATAGCAATGAGATCTCCTCCAAACCTCCACTCAAGTACACCACTCTGTAGTTCAGTAACATCTGTATGTAGAGTGATGGAGTCTCCGACAATCACGGATACATTCTTCTCAACACCTGTCTTAGCACCAGACACATCTGCAAAACACAGAAACAGTCATTTAAGTTGAATTTCACATTAAATATGAAAGCAGAAATAAAATCACTCATCGCCTATGACAGGGTTACTGTCATACGTTATCACTCCAATTAATGTCTAAAAGACGATTCAGAGAAATGAGATGAATTGGCGTTTGTAACAGTATAAACTAGACATTTCTAGAAAATAAAAATGTATCTGTCTCAAATAAATGCTGTTCTTTTCATCTTTCCATTACTCAAAGAATCCTAAAAAACTTTTCTCAACATGGATAATAATAAAATGTAACATGATGCAAATCGGCATATTAGAATATTTTTTAAAAGATCATGTGACACTGAAAACTGGAGTAATGATGCTTCAATCACAGGAACAAATTAGATTTAAAATATTTTTCACATTTAAAAAACAGTTATTTTAAATTGTGAAAAAAATATTTAGCAAAATAGACTTGCTGTATTTTTTGTGCAAATAAATACAGCCTCATTGAGTAGAAGATATTATATATATATATATATATATATATATATATATATATATATATATATATATATTATATTATATATATATGAAGAGTTCAGATGCAAAAGCCTCTAAATGCCATTTGAAATTTTCTTCTAAAATGACCATTTTTATCAAGCTTGTATATTTAAGTTCAGTAATTTCACTTAAATGACAATTAATAGGTAATCTTCATTGCCATTTAAGTGAAATTACTGAACTAAAATATAGAAGTTTGATAAAAATGGTCATTTTAGAAGAAAATTTCAAATGGCACTATGTAGGCTTTTGCATATATTTGCATTTTGCATAACTATATATATATATATATATATATATATATATATATATATATATATATATATATATATATATATATATATGAATAGTAGTCTAGTGTAAAATAAGAAAAGGGAAAAAACACACTAGGGGTTCTAAAACACGTTTCCACCTGTAAATAAAACCAAAGCATTGCACTTACCGTTCACAACTAATGAGAAAAGAAAGATTAATTCGAGGCTCTTCATACTGATGATAGATAAGTTGAGTCGGTTGAGACACTGAGACTCCAGCATGGATCCAGCAGCACAACTTTATAAACCAAGGGCGTCGAGGATCTTATTGTTGTCAGAAGTCACGGAACTGGAGTGAGGGGATTTGCTGGCACTTGCGCGTTTCATTGGGCGTGTCAAAACTTGACTCCAAAAACTGATACAGTTGAGTAGTTATAGTTGACCTTTAATGCTATTTTTTGTTCTTATTGAGTTTATTTATTTTCAAACATTACAAACATGACCTAACCAAACAAGAGAGCAAAACAGAAAGAAAGAAAGAAAGAAAGAAAAGAATGAATATTATTATGGCTCACCACTACAATAAATCAATCTGGGAAAAGGTGAAAGAAAGAAGAAAATTAAATGATTTTACAAAAAAAAAAGATGCCTTCCATATTTTCACTTAAATTTCACATATTTACAAACAAACCCATGAGAATAGAGGATACATTTAAACCCATATATCAACTGGATCCCGCCTCCTGCAAATAACTGTAAAAAACGGTAAAAAAAAAACGGTAAAAAAACCGGTAAAAAAAACGGTAAAAAAAATATTGTTGGTTTAACTTACAAACTTAAGTAACCTGGTTGCCTTAAAACTAGGCAAAAAAGTTGATTGAACTGGAAAAGGTGAGTTAACACAATGAAGGAGATTGATTTAATCATCAAAATAGAAGCTAAAATAAGTTATTTAAATTATTTAAGTTGATTTGACAAAAGAAAAAATGTGATAACAAATCTTGAAAAAAAAATTTCTACAGTGTGTGAAATATGACATTTTTTGCTATGAGAAGCATAATCTAAAACATTGTCTTTAATGCTTTTTAAACAGCATGTTGTTTAATTTATCAAGGTTATTTCAACTTTTGGCTTGTTTTGTGGTTTGATGTTCAGTGATGGGGCAATAAAGCTTGCAATCTTATGCATGAAATTACATCTGATATACAGTACAAGTTCCTACTTTTGGAAACATTTTCACCAATTAATTCAATAATTGCGCAATCTCTTCATATTTAGGCACATTTGAACTTCTCACAAAACGCAACTTTCCGCCTAATTCCGGATTAGTTTTAACATTGTGTAACCTTTGTATATCGACATTAAATATTAGTTCAGAATCACTTCCTTGCATCTCTGCCGCATAGTTATCCCAGACAATGCTTTGACGTATTTCCAGAACGCATGATGCAATGACGCAATCTTTGTTAATGTTATTTTGAACATTTACTAATACTTGATTAAAATCTTGTTAACATTAGTTAATGCACCGTGAACTAACATGAACAAACAATGAACAGCTGTATTTTCATGAACTTACATTAACAAAGATGAACAAATGCAGTAACAAATGTATTGCTCATGGTTAGTTCATGTTAGTAAATACATTAACTAATGTTAACTAATGAATCTTATTGTAAAGTGTTACCAAATGCTTTAATTGCTTTTATTTGCTATTTTATTAAAATACACACACATACATACAGTATGAAGAGTTCAGATGCAAAAGCCTCTAAATGCCATTTGAAATTTTCTTCTAAAATGACCATTTTTATCAAGCTTGTATATTTAAGTTCAGTAATTTCACTTAAATGACAATTAATAGGTAATCTTCATTGCCATTTAAGTGAAATTACTGAACTTAAATATACAAGCTTGATAAAAATGGTCATTTTAGAAGAAAATTTCAAATGGCACTTAGAGGCTTTTGCATTTGAATTCTTCATATACATACACACACACACACACACACACACATATATATATAGGCTAAAAGACACGTAACTAGTAAGACATTTCTCCTGTTGGTTTTAAATCCCAGGTTTTTATCAAATACCTCATTAAAAAACATTACACAAAATAAAATGAATAAAAACACTTCATATTTTACACATTTTTAACATCCCAGACCAGCGGAGGACCAAAAACAGTTTTTTATATATTTAAATCATTACTGTTTTATGGAAGTAATATAGCTGTTGTATTAAATGTAAAATAATAATGAATAAAGAAGTTCCATTAAAATCAGCCAGTAAAAAAACAAAACGAGGTAAACAAGCCAGAAAAATGTATATAAAATAAAAAGTATTTTCACATGACAACGATGTAGCTACTATAAACAAAAAGGTTTTCCATTTGCATTTTCCACACACAGACCACATTTTCAAAGCAATCCCCATTCACCCAGTTCAGCCAAAACACTACTATTTTGCTGTCAGACCAGTAGATAGACATGTAATTGCAGCCCGTTCTCATCCCAAAGCGCCATATACAACGCTTGTGCAAAAGCGGTAAATATCCAACGCACATGGCACCCTTTAGCGCCAAATGAGACGTAAAAACAAATCGGGCAGAATAGCGCCTCCTAGTGGTCTAACCCTACCCCTACCCCATACCTAAACTTAACCGTCTCATTTGGCGCTAAAGGGTGCCATGTGCGTTGGATATTTACGCTTTTGCAAAAGTGTTAAAATATGGCGCCTTGGGATGAGAATGCGTTGGTAATTTAGTAAAGAAACTCTATGTGCTGATAGACTAAACAAGTAATATGAATGTGCATGATGTTACCGTTTTCACAAATTTGTGTTTTTGTAGTTTACACAGAGATGATAACGGTCATACAACGGCCTCTGAGGTGAAGTTGTGACACTAAGAATAAACCCACATACTAAAGTGATATTTAGGCTAAGTTTTAGTGAGCTAATTAGATTAATTGTATTGTTTGGTTTGTTACGTATCAATATAGAAGGAAACGTCATGGACACCTCATCCCTGAACGTGACGAATATCTCTTTTCACATTTCCTCGATGTGATGATGTCATAAACTAAAACAAAAACAGTAGCCGCGGCCACCAGAACAGAGGCGACCAATCGGGCGAACACTTCAGAAGCGTCACAACAGAAAGCGCAATCTGAGGAAACACAAAAACATCATGATACACTTGTGAATATGGAGGCGTATTGCATTCACTTGAAGAAAAAAAATCTACTCTGTTTTTCTGAAGTTAATCAAAGATAAGTTAATTATCTCAGAATTACGAGATCAGTTTTTCATGGAAAAAAGTTTTTACGCTGTTTTTCTGAATTACGCGTTAATTTTTCATGAGAAATTTTTTTTGCTCTGTTTTTCTGAATTAACAAGTTAATTTTTCATAAGAAAAAAAAATCTACTCTGTTTTTCTGAATTAATGAGTTAATTATCTCAGAATTACAAGATCATTTTTCATGGAAAAAAGTTTTTACTCTGTTTTTCTGAATTACGCATTAATTTTTCATGAGAATTTTTTTTTGCTCTGTTTTTCTGAATTAACAAGTTAATTTTTCATGAAGAAAAAATTGCGCTGTTTTTCTGAATTAACGAGTTAATTTTTCATGGATTTTTTTTGTGCTCTGTTTTTCTGAATTAACGAGTTAATTTTTCATGAGAAAAAGTTTTTGCTCTGTTTTTCTGAATTAATGAGTCAATTTTTCATGAGAAAAAAAGTTTTTGCTCTGTTTTTCTGAATTAACGAGTTCATTTTTCATGGATTTTTTTTTTGCTCTGTTTTTTTTAATTAACGAGTGAATTTTTCATGAGAAAATAAGTTTTTGCTCTGTTTTTCTGAATTAATGAGTAAATTTTTCATGAGAAATTTTTTTTGCTCTGTTTTTCTGAATTAATGAGTGAATTTTTCATGAGAAAAAAAGTTTTTGCTCTGTTTTTCTGAATTAACGAGTTAATTTTTCATGGATTTTTTTTGCTCTGTTTTTTTAATTAACGAGTTAATTTTTCATGAGAAAAAAGTTTTTGCTTTATTAATTTTTCATGGAATTTTTTTGCTCTGTTTTTCTGAATTAACGAGTTAATGTTTCATGAGAAAAAAAGTTTTTGCTTCGTTTTTCTGAATTAACAAGTTAATTTTTCATGAGAAAAAAAGTTTTTGCCCTGTTTTTCTGAATTAATGAGTTAATTTTTCATGAGAAAAAAAGTTTCTGAAATAATTAACTTGCTGATTCAGAAAAACAGAGTAGGTTTTTTTTCTTCAATTGAATGCAATACCCCTTCGTATGTAAAAGACCAACAGCATAAAGTAGAAAACAAATTAGGCATCCAATATAATTATGTCAATAATACAACTATCATACCTGAGCATGGCTGACAGAGCTCAGTGTTGTTGAGATGTGTGGTCTGGTTACTGATGGGATTGTTCAACACACAGCTGTAGGAATCATCCACACACTCCAGATGTAGAGAGAGGCTTCTGTTGAGATCACACACACTGATGCTGGACAATACACTGACTCCTTTGTACCAGGAGAGAGTCGCATCACACACATTCACCATTGATGAACACACCACTGAACATTTGGACACTGAAGATCCCGATGATGAATTTGGTGGTAATTCACTGACAATAACTGGAACGGGCAGACGAGCTTAAAAACATGAAAGAATAAAAAGAAATGTAGCTTTCCTGCTACTGTCCAAATAGCAAACAGAACACAGTGCAACCTGTAAATCTCTACTCACCGTAGACAGTAACCCTGAAAATACGTTCAATATGTTTTTTGCCGCTGAAGGTGATTTGATAAACTTCAGAGTCTGTGATTTTGGTGTTCATGATGGTCAGAGATCCAGTTTGAGCGTCCACCTTCAGTCTGTCTCTGAATCTCTTATCTTCCCCGATTGAGATGATCTTGGTCACGCAGTTCATGTGCGCTGAAAGAGGCCCGTTGGTTTTTAAGTTCCACATGATCACATTCTGTCTGTAGTTCAATATCAGTGTGTAGAGTGACTGAATCTCCCTCCATCACGGACACTGACGTCACGTTCACAGCATCAACACCAAAACCTGGAGAACAAGAAAAAAAACAAGTGAATTGTGCAGATTAAGAAACTGAAATGTAACTGAAATGTGTGGTATTGAAACTATTGCGAACTCAATTTTGGCTTTCAAATGAGATCCTTTAAAGTAAATACACTCTCAGGAAAAAAAGGTACAAAAGCTGTCACTGGGGCTGTACCTTTTCAAAAGGTACACTTTTGTACCCAAAGGCTGCATATTGGTACCTTAGTGGTACATATTTGCACCTAAAATGTACATATTAGCACCTAAAAAGTACATATTAGCACCTGAAATTTACATATTAGCACATAAAATGTACATATTAGGACCTATAATGTCCATATCAGCTCATGAAATGGACATATTAGCACCTAAAATTTACATATTAGCTCATGAAATGGACATATTAGTACTTAAAATGTACATATTACCACCTAAAATGTACATACATATTAGCAGCTAAAATGGACAAAAATTTACCTTTTGAAAAGGTACAGCCCCAGTGACAGCTTTTGTACCTTTTTCTGAGAGTGTAGATCTCAGAGACGCATCTTCACATGTTTGTAACTTACCACGCAGAAGAAAACAGCACAAACAGAACAAAATTGATCCGTCGAACATTTTCCTCAGCAGTGCAGGGATCTGAACTATCACTCGGATGCTCAAGACCTAAAACTCTGAAAGCGCTGTGGTTTGCAGTTGATGAAATCAAGCCCGATCTCCTGCACTGCGCGTCTTCTTTCTCCTCCCTCCACACACACCACAACAAACCTGATCATGTAAGAGAGTTTCCTGCTAAAAACAGGACGACTGCCGATTGTCATGATAACAGTGGGATTTCTTTCACACTGACAGACAGCAACATAGTGTAGTGTCGTATCAGTCGTATCCAGGACACATTTGGTACATGTGGACCATCTGGGCCGACACTATGTTGCTGTCTATAGGAAGATTCATTCTTGTTGCTTTTTACAATAAAAACTGCAGTTTAATAAAGTTAAATGTAGGATTATGAACTCGTTTTCCACTTTTAGGCCGTGTATCCACCAAAGCGTTTTTATCCAGTGAAAACGCCAGACGCTCTGCTGAAGACGCCGTGCTTTGGGCCGATTCACATATCGCGTCTTTTGCACGCTCAAGTTCATTATTTTAAATGGAGGCGTGCGTTTGCGCGCGGTATGAGCGCTCATAATGGAAGCGACACGGTCACGGTGTGGCGCGCGGTTTCCATGCGCGTCCGCGCCGCATAAAGAATAAAAACATCTCAACTTTTCAGAGTGCCGCAAGCGCACCGTCAGGTGCACGTGACACGAACCAACCAATCAACTTCCTCGCCACTTTTGTTACCTCAGCAGAAAAAAATGGAGGAACAGCTCATCATTGCGTTTTTTGTAGTATCGGGTGCACCCAAACACTGCAGCGTTTCTTACTTTAAATTAATCTTGTAACAGAGTTACAGCAAGGGCTTTTCGATAGTGGAAATCCGGGATATGTGAATCGGTCCTAAGAGCGTTTTGGCAGCGCAGCGTTTTTGAATTGAGGACGTGTCGTTGCTATGATACAGAATATCGGCAGCAGTTTGAATGTTGTGACAGTTGGTCGGTGTGGTATTAAGTCCCGCCCCTCCTCCACTGTGATTGGAGCCCTGGGTAAAAAGTGACAGTGATGAGCGCTGCGTTTTATCCAAAGTTGAACATTTTCGACTCTCAGCGACCAGTAAAAACGCTGAGCGCTGAGCGCTTCAGCGTGAAAAAGAAAGACGCTCAGCGCCTCGTCACGCTCATGGCATTTAAAAACGCGGCGCTTCCATTGAAAACAATTGAAAACACGCGTGGAAAAACGCTTTGGTGGACACATGGCCTTAGGGTTCATTTAAGCATTTAAACATTTTTCCTTTGCGTTTTCAAGTACAAGCGACGATGTTGTCTAAACGATACCTGTTCACATGGATCATCGAAAACGGCTTTAAACACTGTATTCTTCTGTCAGGCCAGTAGATGGCCTTTACACTTTCAAATGAACATTTCACCATTTTCATAATGATAAAGGTAGACTATAATGGTCTCGATTTCAAAAGTTTTTGTTTTCAGGCCCTTAAAATGCTGTTGTGTAAAAAACGTCTATGCACAAGTTTATCATTTTTTGTTGAAAATGCTGTTGTGTAAATTGTCCTTTAATGTTAAGATGAAGCCAATAAAATCATGTCACAAGTCTTACTGTGTTTTTTTGCTGTGACTGTGATTGACACGATGCATTCAACAATTTAATTGTGTTTGGGAGTCAAAATGAAACTTGCTGATCTGGAAAGAAATGTGGTTTGATGTGGTTACTGATTGCATTGGACAAATAGCTTGTGCAATAGTGGCCTTTTTTCCCATTCCTGCTGATATGATGCTCACAAAACATGTTTTACATAAAAATATAATACTATGAATGCTGATGTTTGACATACTTGAGCATTCTTCTTATTGTTTGAATGTGACACATTGAAATGCTTTTTACTTTGGATTAAGATTGATTTAATTGTTAGAGACCTTGATCTTGCAGTGCAATATTTCAGTAGAACTTATCAAGCTTCTCAGAAATAACCATTGCTATCAAACTTAGATCCCACATCCTGACGATGACCATCTAAGACATTCAAAAACATGTTTTTTTTTGGTGTGCGTCAATGCCTGGATAAGCAGTCAACAACCCAGTTAATATCGTTTAACCCTTTATCTGTCACCCCATTTTTCGTTTAGACATGAAAATCACTATTCAAATGGTTGTAATTCAGAATGTGACAAAAGTGTATAAAGTTAAATATTTTTTTAACTTTATACACTTTTGTCTTACTAAAATAGCATCAAACTAAAAGGCTACTATATACACAAACAGCGTTGGCACTGGTTTACGTTCTTGATAGAATTAGAAAAATAACGTCATTCTGTATATCAGCCCATTCTCACCCCAAGGCGTCAGTTAGCATTTTGACCATGCTTCAATATCTGACGCTTTTAGGCACCCAGATAGATGACGCCCTAGGATTGTGTGTTAACCCCACCCTACCCAGACCTAAACCTACCCGCGTCATCTAACTGACGCTTCCTTTCACCGTCAGTTAGATGACAGCCGTAAGATCCCGTGCCTAAAGCGTTGAATATTGAAGCATGGTCAAAAGGTGATGCCTTGGGGTAAAATGCATTGCATATATACATGAAATATACATTTACAACATTAGTAATGTTACATATACAAAATTCAAGTCCAAAATGATTGTACGCGTTTGTCATAGACACAAAATAGCATAACTAAGTGGCTTTAGAGCCAACACTGGCATTTGATAAAACTAAAACATTAAGTCTGGAATTAAACATGCAAATACATTTAAAATGATTAAGTCTCTTACAGGTTGTAGCCAACAACTGCTGCCTCTGGTTTTAAAGTTGGATCTGCTTCATGTTTTAGTAACAGTTTCTTGTTGAATACGGTGTTGAATTCGTGCTTCTGGAAGCTGTCTTGGATAAATGCAGCAGCACAGAGAGCTAAATTTACAATCGTCATTTCAGGAACATAATCAAACATAAATTGTATTCATTGTTGACGCAGTACAGCGTCCGTGGGAAAGCTCAAACACAGAAGACCTGACAGGATGAACACACTTCGACGAGCCGCAGAAATATGGCCATGCCCTATCCTGGATATTCCAGGAGGGAGGGTTGATGCAAATGTATGGGTTGGTGACGTCTAAAACCCAGCTGTAGTCCCAATTGGAGTCGTTTTGTCAGGTGAGAGGAGTGAGGACCCAGAAGCAAAGGTGCGATGATATTCTTTAATTGCAGTTCAGGTAAAGACAAATCAGAAAGCCACAAAGGCAAAACTTCAACAGAACTTAATTCTTGATAAATGCAACTGAAAGTCTCTTGGAGAATGAAACAGAAATTCTTAGCATCGAGTCAAACAGGAATTCCAGACAGGGTTACTGGCTGGGTCCGGTAGAGCAATGAGCAAATGCCACACCGTAGACCACTCACGTGTAGCTAAGACAAGACAAGACAAGACAAGACAAGACAAGACAAGACAATGCTGGTACAACGAACAGACAGATACACATCGTTAGATAATTATCTGACAAACAACAATGAAAAAGGCAGGACTGGAAATAGAGAGGAAAATTAGAGAAAGTGGGAAGACAGGTGCGGAGAATGGGATAATGAGAAACAGCTGAGGGTGATTGCTAAAATGACTGAAAGAGAAAGTGAAAGAGAATGTAATAACAAGAATGACCAGGAGAGAGGAGACAGAGAAGAGAAGGATACACTCTCAGGAAAAAGAGTACAGAAGCTGTCACTTGGGGCTGTACCTTTTAAAAGTACCTAAAGGGTGCATATTGGTACCTTAATGGTACATATTAGCACCTTAAATGTACATAATAGCACCTAAAATGTACATATTTACACCTAAATGTCCATATTAGCACATAAAATGAACATATTCAGCACCTAAAATGAACATATTAGCACTTAAAATGTACATATAAGCACCTAAATGTCTATATTAGCAGCATATTAGTACCAAAAATGGAAAAAAGTTTTCCCTTTTGAAAAGATACAGCCCCAGTGATGGCTTTTGTACCTTTTTTCTGAGAGTACCAGGATCATGACACGTTTTGTAGGCATTAAACTTCCTGATTTTTAAAAGACGATATCTCTACTTACATTGAACTTTCAGTGCTGTAACTTTGCAGATACTGTTCATGCACCAACAGCAACATTACACACTATTTAAAATGAAAAAAGTGAAATCGCAATCAACCAACCCTTTAATATTACTGAACATTTATTTAACCACAGCAAAAGTAGATTTCTTATGTGAATTTTTCATGTCTGCTTTTATGTTTATTTAAAATGAGACAAATCTTATATTATTATAGTCTTGTTATTTTATAGTTGAGAGATTTATCTAATGGTGATCTAACAAGCAGAAGACTAGCAGGGTTTAAATGACATTTGGGGAACGTTGTAACACTGCATTACAATGAGCCCTTATCAGAACTATTCAGTTCTATTCTATTCTTTTATTAATTCTATTGAGAAACCATGAGAGAAAGGTGAATAAAGACTGAAGGTCAATGTTCAGAACTTAATTATTAATATGTTATGAACTATGTTGTATTGCTGTGTTTTCCTGTTGCGTTTGTTGTCAAACTCAAAAATGTGTTTATTTTTAATTATTGAAAAATGCCATTATTTACATGAAAAAGTTCAGAATTGTATTTTTTAGAGAAAATATATTAGTTTGTCTTGTATATTTTTGGATTAGATCAGATAATATTTTAATATGTCATATGATCATGTTAAAACGTACTTCAGCGGGGCATGTTGTCGCATTTGAATTCCATTTTTGGAGGTAAATCAAGAAAAAAGCAAACACTGTATTAATGAAACAAAACCACATAATTGCATACTAGATGTGTGAAAATAATGAGTGGAAAAGTAAATACTCTGAACCCTGATTTATACAAACTGAGAAAGTCAAAAAGCGTTAGGTTGTGCTAAAATTCAGTCTTTGACCAGCTTCATCTTCTCCCCCACCGTATGTTTGCATCATGAATCTTGTTCTTCAAGAAGAAGAAACTGGAACTGATGAAATACTATAAATTATATAGTGGAATTAAACCACACCATGTGCGCCGTGGTTCTCCTGTTTTTTTTTATCTCCATTCTGTCACCTGATGGAGTTTAGGTTCCTCGCCACTGTTATCTCTGGGGACATCTTAGTTGGTGACACTTATCTATTCTTAATATTATTGATCTGCCTGTTCTGACACCATTGAGACTTGAGCCAGATGTTGACCTCACTGTTTTCTCCATGATGTGCAAAGTTGAATATTTTATCTGAATCTTTCTTAAAATTGATGTAGAATTTTACTAAGGTAGCTTTACAATAATAATGCTAAAAAGAAGTATGCAAATTTCTTTATTCTGTACATGTTTAAATACAGACCGTTGCACAGTAAGCATGAGGCGAGTACAAACAGAAACCAAATGAAAAAAAAGAACAACAAAAAAATATAGCTGCGAGCAGCGATTGCGGGCCCAAGCCGGTGGCACCGCAACCCCGGTGCCTAAAGGCACCGGGATGGCGGTACCGCCGGCTTTGGCCTTCATCGCTGCTCGCAGCTTATTATATATATATATATATATATATATATATATATATATATATATATATATAAAGCCGGTGGCACCGCCACCTTGGTGCCTTTTGGGTTATTCTGCACGACGTGCAAAAGCGTAACCCCTGCTTTGGAATACATACTAGTATGTATTCCACAATTGGAATACATACTAACATACTAGTCAGAACTGAATAGTTGATATCTGAATGACAGATCACCATAGAAGTCAATGGAAAAAATGTGACTAGTAGTAACAAAAGAATAGTTACTAGTCACCATTGAAATAAGTACTAGTGTCTAATGAATAAGTACTAGTATCTATTTAATAGATACTAGTATCTAATGAATAAGTACTAGTAACTAATTAATAAGCATTGGTATGTAATGAATAAGGACTAGCATCTAATGAATAAGTACTAGTATCTAATAAATAAGGACTAGTGTCTAATGAATAAGTACTAGTATCTTTAAAAAGGTACTACTACCTAAAGAATAAACACTAGTATCTAAAGAAAAGGCACTAGTATCTAAAGAATAAGCACTAGTAGCTAATGAATAAGTACTAGTACTTAATGGAATAGATACTAGTATCTAAAAAATAAGTACTAGTAGCATGAAAATAGAGACTAGTAGGTTAAAATGATTAAATGTTAAAACGGTTTGCCATACTCTATCTGTCGTTTCGACTAGTCACAATTACGTTACAGATATCTTAAATGATAATACAAACTATCCAAAATGTAATTACGACTAGAAAGACGTTATTGATATCTACAATGTTAATTACGAATAGTCAAACTTAGCTTTTAAATGTTAAAAGGGCTTGCCATACAGAAGTGTAGGCTCAGAGAGACACTCAACATTTTCAAACCAAAATATCTGACTTTCTGTGGGTCCTAGCTCATGAGTGTAAATTAGAAAGTTGTCCGGCTTGAGGAGAATATATGAATATATGAAACGATGAGATCAACATGTGTACTGAGTTTCATATTATTACATGCAAGCGTGTTTGATTTATGGACCAAGTTTTTGGACCCCGTTCCAGGGGGCGCTGTCTAGCCCCCTTGCCACACCCGGGTACCATCTTCAGCCCGGCTCTGATGGCTGTGGGATCTGACCTGTGTGCAAAGTTTCAAGAGTTTTCAAACCCATTAAGGGCCCCAAAAGCCGCTAAGAGACTCAAAATCATCAAAAAAAAGGAATGTTAAAGTTTGATGCGTTGCTATGGCAACATTATCTTAGATATTGAATAATGCTTTCACAGCTCTTCATCTGGCGTGTGTTTACATTTGAAGCAAATCGGGTAAAAGTAAGAGTGCGATTTCAAAGCATTTTGAAAGTGAAACACTTTCTGCTGCCAGTTGGTGGCGCTATATATTTGACTCACATCTATGTGATCGACCTCTTACAACGAACACACTGCTGAAGTTTCATCAAGATCAGTTAATGTATGCAGAAGTTTTAACACACTTCCTTTTTGATTTATTTACTTACTTTTTTGATTTATGGACCAAGTTAATTTAATTAATACACTAATTATATAAAACTATTGTCAATGCACTACAATTAAACAGGTTATATGCCTTTACTTATAAAAAAAATAAAAATAAAAACTTATGTAAAAAATACCAGGCTTAAGAAATGTATTTACTTTAGCAGGCCAGACACACAGTGAAATGATTAAGCCCCCTCCCCCTACACACACACACACACACACAGACTGTGTGACAGGCCTAGGTTTAGAAAGAGCATGATCATATTCAAACTACAATATCTGACTTTCTGTGGGTTTGAGCTTATTATTGTTAATTAGAAAGTTGTTTGGCTTGAATAGAACAATATACACGGCAAGTTTTGTAACTGTCAGTAAAACTAACCAAGTTATAACACACTTTATGTGTCCTTTTTTAGTCAAAAAAATCCGCCACGGCCAAACCGTTCGAGATATCAAAAATCCGTCCGGAATATAGCATCCTCAATGTCTTGACTTCATGCACACCGAGTTTGGTGGTGATTGGTAACAGCATGGGTTGTAATTTGATGTTTTTCTAGGACAATTATTAAAAAAAAAAAACATAATTCCCGACTTCCGTTTGAACTGTCGTAAAACTTAGAGCACGAAAGTTGTTTGGCCTGATGTGATCTATGAGTGTACCGAGTTTCATATTAATCCATGCACGTGTGTTTGATTTATGGACAAATGTTCGAATCCCTAAAAGAATGCATCCTAAAAGAATGGTAAAGTTTAATGCGTCGCCACGGCAACAGTTTCAAAGATATCAAGAATCCATTCATAGGTCTTCATCTGCCGTGTATGTACATTATACAGATGAAGTTTGAAGCAAATCGGGGTAAAAATAAGAGGGTGATTTCAAAGCATTTTGAAAGTGACACACTTCCTGCTGCCAGTTGGTGGCGCTATAACTTTGACTCACAATAGTCACATCCATGTGATCGTCCTCTTACAGCGAACGCACTGCTGAAGTTTCATCCAGATCAGTTAATGTATGCTGAAGTTATGACACACTTCCTGTTTCACGTTTCTCGCCATAGTTTCGTTTCCTCGCCACGGCCAAACCGTTCGAGATATCAAAAATCCCCACACAAACTTTCATCCTCAATGTCTTGACTTCTACGCTGACCGAGTTTCGTCGAATTTGGATCAGAGCTCTCAGGAGGAGTATTTAAAAGTTCATTGCGTGTGTTTTACAAAAAAACCTCAATAGCCGACTTCCTGTTGGGCTGGGGTGAAAAGCAAGAACGCGAGGTATAGATGAAATTCTGCTATCGACATGTGTACCGAGTTTCATATTATTACATGCAAGTGTGTTTGAGTTATGGACCAGGTGTTCGGACCCCATTCCAGGGGCGCTGACGAGCCGCCCTGCCACGCCCGGGTACCAGCTTCAGCCCGGCTCTGATGGCCGCGGGTTCTGAGCCCGTGTGCAAAGTTTCAAGAGTTTTCGAGCATGTTAAGGGCCCCAAAAGTGCCCGAATAGTCGCTCAGAAAAAAAAAAAAAAAAAAAAAAAAAATAATAATAATCGGAAGGAAAACAATAGGGCTCTGCGCCTTCAGGGGCTTGGGCCCTGAGGAAACAAAGACTAAAGTGCATGGAGATCTTTATCATCAAGGCGATTATACCCAGACAGAAAAGAAACACACAATTTAAATTGGATTTCACAACAGATACAGAAAAATATATTGTTTTTCGCGTAATAGTCGGATGAAAAGAAGAAGATGTGGACCCCCCCCTCCCCCAGCGTTTGGGCAGAAGGTGGAAAATCTGTATTTATGTATACACAAATTAAGAAATAATAAATTGATCATTAATAAAGGATGAAAATACCAATTATGCTAAACAAATTATATGCTTTTAAATCAAGAAGTAAGCATTTATAGCTGTGCATTTTATAAACTTGCTTATTAATGCTATATTAATGCTTTATGAATGATGAATGAACTGTTTACTCAGTGCTTAATTACTAATGATTATTTGGCATGCAGTTATTATAAAGTGTTACCAGTAATATAGCCTATATATAAATAATATAGTCTTTTTAACTGCTATTAATGTATTACACTTGTACCAGTAGATAGATTAAAATGTGCGTATACTGTAGTTTTTGGTATTCTGCTAAAGTGGTATACTGTGGTCACTCCTATTTCGAAGAAACCAAGAGAAGTTCATTTGATCTTTATGTTTGAGTCATGGTTTCCTTTGGTGTTTGCCAATAGGAGAACAGAAAGTCTTACTAAATATACATTTTGCTTGATATTATTAACATATATTAAGATTAATATATAGCGTAATATAATATTAGATGTGCCTTACTTACAAACTTTAAACAAGGTTCAGTCCTTAGTGTCTTTCTATGATAGCATCATGCTTGACAGCTTTCACACTATTCATAGCGCTCATCTATCAGCTATCAAAATCACCACATCAGTGCTCTATTTTTGGTTTAAATCATCGTATTATCTACTGTCCAGTAACTTCAAAAATGTTCTCATGTTCTCTCTCTCGAGGTGTCCCTCAAGGCTATCTGCTCTTCGGACCACTTATGTTCAATATTTATTTGTTACCACTGTTGTGCTAATTTATCTATTGATGGGGCCACGTTGATTCCAGTCTCATATTGTTTAAAAATCTGGATGGTTACGATTTGATTTGTCACTTAATTTCAATATCACATAAGTTTTATTACCAAGACTGCATTCTACCATCACAATATCGCAGGTAAATGCTGACCTGCTATCAGCACTAAAGCTAAGAGCTGCTTTCGATAACCTCTCACCTTGAGTCCTGTAACTCATTTTCGTATTGCTACCTGCTAAAACAATCACTCGACTACAATATGGTTTAAAGAATTCTGCTGTAATGATACGAATCAAGAATCTGATCACATTACCACTTTGCTCTATAATCTACATTCACTCAAAAGAAAAACGATGTGTTGGCTTTACTTAACTTTTTTTTGTAAACAGGTTCCACCGGTTCAACATAACTGGGTTTTAGTTAAACGAACATAATTTGTTCATGTAACTTCAACATCATGGAAGTCATTTTAAGCCATCCAATAAAACGCTGAGCTGAGTGTTAAATGAACACTGAAGCAGTGTTGAAGTTAATGAGATAATTAAGTGATTAAATTTAGTGATGAATGAGCATTATTGAAGACATGACATCTTGAATCAAGCAGATTCACAGAAGGAGAAAACCGAAATTTAAAGTCACCATTATGGAGATCAGTGTTTGTTTTAGTTGGCTCTTGACCCCTGTATTATTAACTTTATATTTTATAACAGCCAGATTATAAATTAGAAAATGTGTTCTGTAGATGTTCATCAGTTGTGTTCATCTTAAATTAGAAAATGTGTTCTGTAGATGTTCATCGGTTGTGTTTTTAACATATTCATAATATCAGCAATCATTATGACCTGAAACACTGAACTCAGTACAGAAGCAAATTTCTGAGTTAAGTTTTACTCTTATCAGATTATAGCAGCACTGCCATTTTAGAGCATACCTTTTTTAGCCCTTTCAAAGAAATACAAATGATCAAATAAATAAAAAAGCTTTGAAAAAAAGAATTTGTATGCATGCACACACAGACATTAATATTTCAGCTTATGAATCTCAGCAATGGTGACACCTCTGAACATCAGCTCATTATTTATTCATGCAGCAATACATGATGGGAGCCATGAATGAGTTTTGATTGGTGGCACCCAGAATGCAACTTTTAAATGTCTTCATGGACTTTCTCCCAGATTATTCATCTATTAAAACTGCTTGCTAATGATGTTTCGTCTTCTTAACAATGGGTGGAAGATCAGCAAAGCTGTGGCTCAGAAACTCTGGAACTACTTTCTGTAACTCTTCGTGTCACTCCTACTACATCCTCATTCAAATCTCAACTAAAAAACACAGTCTCACAAATTCTCACTGTATTGATAACCCTCCTCTGTTAAGTGTCCCGCTGTTTTGTTACTGTATAAATGTTCACCTTATTCCTACGCACGAATTGTGGGTGTACGGCCCCCTGGAAACGGGGTCCGAAAACTTGGTCCATAATTCAAACACGCTTGCATGTAATAATATGAAACTCGGTACACATGTTGATCTCATCGTTTCATATATACTTCATACTTTTACTTTTTACCCCAGCCCAACAGGAAGTCGGCTATTTAGGGTTGTTCATAAAACACACACAATGGAATTTGAAATACTCCTCCTAGAGAATTCAAACACACGGCACGAAACTCAGTCAGGATGAAGTCAAGACATTGAGGATGAAAGTTTGCGAGGGGATTTTTGATATCTTGAACGGTTTGGCCGTGGCGAGAGAAACAAAATTATGGCGAGAAACGTGAAACAGGAAGTGTGTTATAACTTCAGCATACATTAACTGATCTGGATGAAACTTCAGCAGTGTGTTCGCTGTAAGAGGCCGATCACATGGATGTGACTATTGTGAGTCAAAGTTATAGCGCCACCAACTGGCAGCAGGAAGTGTGTCACTTTCAAAATGCTTTGAAATCACCCTCTTATTTTTACCCAATTTGCTTCAAACTTCATCTGTATAATGTAAATACACGGCAGATGTAGACCTGTGAATGGATTCTTGATATCTTTGATACTGTTGCCGTGGCAACGCATCAAACTTTAAAATTATTTTAGGATGCTTTTGAGACTCTTAGCATGCTTGAAATTGCATGAAACTCGACAGACACATCACATTTATTAGCCAGTAGACATGTGCAAAGTTTCAGAAACGGGCGTGGTGAGGGCTCACTAGCGCCACCTTTTGTCAAAAGTGGGGGGATTAGTTTTATCTACAGTTACAAAAATCGGTATGTATATTGTTCTCCTCAAGCCGGACAACTGTTCTCATTTATACTCATTAGCTAGGAACCACACAGAAAGTCAGATATTTTGGTTTGAATATGGTGAGCGTCTCTCTGAGCCTACGTCTCTGTATGGCAAGCCCTTTTAACATTTAAAAGCTAAGTTTGACTATCCGGAATTAACATTGTCAGATATCAACCATCCAATCTGATGGAGTTTTGGTTCCTTGCCACTGTTGCCTTGCTTTGCCTTGCTTTTGGCTTGCTTAGTTGGGGTTATTTATTATTTTAATATTTAACAATATTATTGATCTGTGTTGTACTACTTTTCATGTTATCACTGTGAAGCTGCTTTGACACAATCTGTATTGTAAAAAGCGCTATATAAATAAATGTGACTTGACTTGACTTATTATCATTTAAGATATCTGTAATGGAATTGTGACTAGTCGAAACGACAGATAGAGTACGGCAAGCCGTTTTAACATTTAATCATTTTAACCTACTAGTCTCTATTTTCATGCTACTAGTACTTATTTTTTAGATACTAGTATCTATTCCATTAAGTACTTATACTTATTCATTAGCTACTAGTGCTTATTCTTTAGATACTAGTACATTTTTAAAGATACTAGTAGGCCTACTTATTCATTTAGATACTAGTCCTTATTTATTAGATACTAGTACTTATTCATTAGATGCTAGTCCTTATTCATTAGATACCAATGCTTATTAATTAGTTACTAGTACTTATTCATTAAATACTAGTACCTATTAAATAGATACTAGTACTTATTCATTAGATACTAGTACTTATTTCAGTGGTGACTAGTAACTATTCTTTTGCTACTAAGTCAATTTTTTTTTCATTGACTTCTATAGAAGTCAATGAAAAAAAATTACTTATAACAAAAGAATAGTTACTCAGTCATCTAGTTACTAGATCCTAGTTACTAGGTATCTTCATTTAGATATCAACTATTCAGTTCTGACTAGTATGTATTCCAAAGCAGGGGTTACATTTTTGCACGTCGTGCAGAATAACCCTAAAGGCACCAAGGTGGCGGTGCCACCGGCTTATTTAATATATATATTATATATATATATATATAATTTATAGCTGCGAGCAGCGATGAAGGGCCAAAGCCGGCGGTACCGCCATCCCGGTGCCTTTAGGTAACTAAAGGCACCGGGATTGCGGTGCCACCGGCTTGGGCCCGCGATCGCTGCTCGCAGCTATATTTATTAATTATATTTAATTAACATTAAATTCATTACAATTATTCACATTTACGTATAATTCATATGTATGTTAATTGGCAATTAATATTAAACTTTATAAAAATGTACTGTATTCAAATTATTACATAACAGCTTTTAAACTACTTAGGCTTACATGTTTTTTTAGCTAACTTCTCAAACATTCAGTGCTGTCGTGTTTATTCCTGCTTTACATTTTAAATGTATATTTTTCATAATATCTCTTTAGTCTCCAGGAGAAGTGACTTGCAGCTGATCAAATTAAATTGACTCTCAATGTCCTGTTTACATTTAAAAACTTGTGATTAATTTGATTAATCAAATGATACATGATGTGTTCAGTTACACATCAAAACTGGTACTACAACGGTTTCAAATGCTCATCAGATGCAGTTGTTCCTCTTGAAATGGAGTCTAAAGGAAAACATAAAGGATTTTTAAAGAAAAAAAAACAATAAACAGAAAAACATAAGAAATTATTCATCCAATCAGAGTTTCAAATTACATGATTAATCTATACAAATTCACAGTTCTTCATAAAAATAATTCACAGTTTTAAAATAAGAACACATTGAGAGGTTAGAGTTACTCACAGGAGACATTGACACTGTATGTCACAAGTGAAGTTTTTCCACTTCTGATGATCTTCAGTGTATATTCTCCAGAGTCTGTTTTCTCTGGTCTTTATGATGGTCAGAGATCCAGTCTGATCGTTCAGCTCCAGTCTCCCTCTGAATCTCCCATCAGGACCATCATGTGTCTCTTTTTTCCCTTTTTCGATTTTAGCTATGAGAGTGTCTTCCAGATCCAAACCGCCACATGATCTGATCATCTCTCTGTACTTGCAGTAACATCAGTTTTAGAGTGACTGGATCTCACCACCTTCTCTGACACTGACACTGACACTGAATTAAAAGTTTTTTTAACAGCCACACATTGAAAAAGAAAGAAAGAAAGAAAGAAAGAAATTAGAACAAGAAAATTGTATTTGTGGGAGAAATTACCGTCAGTGTTAAGTCTGTGTCTTGTGTTTATTTATGTTGTCCCTCCCTTGTTTACTCTGGCTATAAGACGCCAATGAGGAGAAGAAAAGAGAGATATAGGCTTGTGATCCAGCCAGAGATCATTGGCTTTAAATTTATGTTATGTTTGTTTTGTTATGCTTTATAATTTTCTTTATTAGGTGTTGTCCATTATGTTCAATTTCTCATTGGTTGGTATGTCATTTAATTTTGTTTATAAGCTGCACTTAATTAAAAAAAATTGTTCTAACTAAGCAGTGTCATTGTTCACTAATTTATTTTATGCAATATGTTAGCTTGCCTTTTTAAAACAATTTGATTGGGAGGTTGTAACAGGACAGAAGAAAAAACACCGAGGCACAGAGGGCATCTGCCAATATGACCTGTGCTAATATTACATTTCTGTCATTATTTACTCACACCTAGAGTTGATGGCGAAGACTGAATGCAAATGTGTACCTTGAAATGCATTGTAAGTCGCTTTGGATAAAAGCGTCTGCAAAATGCATAATTGTAAGTCGATGTGGACTGTCAACTGTTTGTATACCCAAATTCTTTTAAATATTTTTTTGTGTGTGTGATCAGTAGAATAAAACAAATGAACACAGGTTTGGAACAACTTGAGGGTTGAGCAAATGATGAATGAATTTTAAACTATCAATTAAACTTACCTATCCATCTATAGGGGTTCAGTTCACTCAGAAATTATGTCAGTAATTACTTACCCTCATGTATGTCAGAATGTAGGCTCACTATTGCCAGCATCACACACGACCAGCGTCAGCCAATTATGAGCCTATGAGTGAACAGTACAACACAGAAGCGCATGCGCTTTACACTATGTGAACTCACTCAGAGGCCCACACAGAAGAAAATGAATAGTTGAATAAAGTCGTTATGGTTTTGTTTTTTTGTTTTTTTGCACACAAAAAGTATTCTTGTATGGTTGAGTCACTTGGACTATTTTAAACATTGTCTTTAATAACTTTCTGGGCTGGCAAGATTCAGTAACATTAAAGCCTATGGAGAGAGTGATGCAGCTCTCAGATCTAATCAAAAATATCTTAATTTGTGTTCCGAAGATAAACGAAAGTCTTACGGGGTTGAACAGCATGAGGGTGAGTAATTACTGACAGAATTTTCATTTTAAAGTGAACAAACCCTGTAATGAAATTTATTTATAATGCTATTTGATTATGACAACCTGAACAAAACCACATCAAACAAAAACACAATATTTAAAACTACGCACAAACATTTATACACCTTTTAATAAAGCTCATTATTTTTCTTTTGCTTTATCAGCTGTAATACTTACACTTTTTGTTTGTTTTTTGTTTTTGTTCAGATTTTCATGTGACCATGGCGAATAACAAAAGCAGCTACAGCTACAGTTGTTGTTACAACGAACAGCAATGCGTAAGGAAAGACTCCAACTGGAACTGTTTTATGTGGATCTGTAATAAATAGAAGACAGCCTAGTCTGAAACAAACATAAAAAGTGCACATCTCCAAACAAGCAAATATGAATGATTAAAAGCATGTTAAAATTATCTTTTTTGACGAAGAGGGAAAATAGGTAATCTTCACAGGTGTGGACTCTTTAAATGCAAATGAGCTGCTGCTTCCAGACACAAAAGGGGTTGAGCTTCAACAGAAACACACTACATTTTAGTTTAGAAATGGAGACCTTTTGCTACGTTTGCACCTCCTGTCCAGACTAAAACGGCAAAAACGAAGACCTAAAACGTTTGGGAACACTTCCGACCCGGTTTGCTTTTTGAATTGCGCTGGAGGGCATTCCCCACTACTGGTTGCCTAGTAATGTTTGTGAGTGACATTCACGGAAGTTACTCTATGTTAAACAAGTACGTTTTATTGCCAATACAAACAAATCTTTTGGAAGGAAAAGTATAAATATAAATGGAATCAGTACATAAAATGCATAATATTAAAGATGAACGAGAAACAGTGAGTGCTCTTTGCCATCGCGGCTATTTAACTGCAGCAAACGGGCAAATACCAGTCTATCTGGGTTCCCAAAACCATTCAGTCAACGATGAACACCACTGTATGTACACGGAGATATATCATACATTATAGGAAAGTTTCTGACTGCTAAAATGAGCTTCTCGTTCAACTTGCCTCGGTCAGACTTCAGCACTGAAGAGTGACTTCACTGACTTCACTCCTATTGGTTGCGGCTACGGAAAAGTCGCTCTTCGTTTGCATAAAGTTAAACATTTCTCAACTTTGTCGCATCGCTGGACACGCCCCAGCGGTCGCGAGCCCACGCTTGTTGACCGCTCAGCACCATTGAAAATGAATGGTATCATGTCGTTTGGTCGAGGTGTAGTGTCAACGCAGCCTTATGCTGCTTCTTGTGGGAGGGGAAAGTGCCAAGTGGTTGTCTGTTTGCAAGATGGCTGATGTTGTTCGAGTATTCATCGAGAGTCACTGCTCTGTATTTGCTCTGGAGAGCGGAATAGTGGTATAGGGCTAGTGATTGCCATACTTGGGTCCACCAAACCCTCCAGAGGCATTCCTAGTTTACCATTTGCTCCAGGAGCTGTGGTTGGATGATGAATTCCACCTGTCCCGTGCCCAGTTTGATGACCTGTTGTCCTGCACTGGAGCGAGGATCACCCTCACCCACCTGATCTGTCATTTATTTTTTGTTCTGATGATGAATGGAGCCAGCCTACAAAAGTGATTAAACTGTCCTGTGATTTTTTTCTCTCTCACACAAAATTTGCACTAAAATATGTTGGTTGTCTTTACATTAGAATAATGATGTTTACTATAATATTGATTAGATATGGAATAAATAGCATTCAATACAAAATGTCTCATATCTAAATCAAGTTTACTTCACCGCGTGACAGCAGTAAGCAGACTTCTGATTGGTTAACACAAAATAACGCCTCATTCGCGCCACAGGACCTAGAACGCCCTCGTAAATGCATCTTCTAGGACCTCCACGTAAATAGCATCTTTACATTGACTTAACATTGAAATCACTTGCGCTAGACGCTATATTCACATTTGGTGTGAACGGCACCATTAGTCTTAGTGTGTGCCCCCGACATGGAGCAGAGTCTCTCGGGCTTTGTTCCATGTGCGGTGACACTCTCTGGACAAAGGCGTGAGTGGAGAGGAACCGCGACTTCGGATTCCAGACTAGTAAAAATGGGTGGCTGGTAAGCTACACTCAAATGGAAAGAGGCCCGTGAATGACACTGGTAAAGAGTTATGAGCTTAATCAACCATTGAAAATTGCTGGCTCCAAGAGGAAGGATTCTTAGATACAAAACATTGCAACACTGTCTCCAAATTTTGGTTGTCTCTCTGGGTTTGACTGTCGCTCCCATTAATCTACAAAACTCCAGCCAAAACCAATTAGGGGCCCCTGTAAGAAACCTCGTCCAAGCAGAAACCTCGGTAAGCAGAAGATGTGATCAGAGATCGCTGTCTCCTTGGCAGAGGATGAGTTTGGACAAAGGGAATGAGAAATGACCTGCCTTCGAGAACCTGTCCACTACGGTTAAAATGACCATCTTGTCTTGGGAGGGTGGGAGGGCAGTGATGAGATCTAGCACTATGTGGGACCAGGGTCTCGAAGGAACAGACAGTGTTTGGAATGACCCATCTGGGGGTAGATTAAGAGTCTTATTAGTGGAAAAAAACTGAGCAAGCCAAAACAAAACTGTGAATGTTTCAAGCCATTAATGGCCACCAGAATCATTATTACCAAAAAACTGGTGCACTTTGCTCCTGGATGACACACCACGTTGGAGCAATGACCTCATCCAGTAGGGCCATGACCCCTCCTACAAAGCTTACGATGTATGGCACAGCTGATGCAGTTGACATGTTTGTTTGTTGTCCTCTCATATGTGGCCGTGCAGCCAATATGTAGTATGTGTGTCACGCAGGCAGTTAATAGGTAACGGAGGAGAGGGAGATGGATAACAGCGAGCTCATCAGACATTTCCTTAAAAAAACATTGTTCATGAGACCCGCAGTTCAAGTCCGAGTCGAGATCTAAAGTACTTCGAGGATGAGTCTGAAGTCGAGTCTGAAGTCACCATGTCTGCGACTTAAGTCACACTCGAGTCCGAGTCTCAAACTCGAGTCCCCTTCTCTGGTAAGCCATAAACATGGCTCACCAGAATGAGGGACTCAGGAGTGGGTTGACAGCTGGACACTGGAAGAGTGGGGGAACAGGCGATAGGATATGTGCAGTGGGACCTACTAATTGTTGAATCTGTTGGGTGCAGCTCGGACACCTGCACTACCAAGGCTTTCACTGCTCATCCGGTAGCGGCCAGGTTCTCCTCCTGTTGATCCATCCGAGCTTAAGCTTCGGAAAAGAAACTCACAAACTCAGGTGAACTTGCCGAATCCCTTGACTGGTTAGATCGATTCTGTTACGTAAAGTAAAACAGTGCATTCAATAGCAAGTAATAGAATGTTTCTTAATGACAAGACAGTAATAAGTGGTCAGGTGTTATCGTTTTTGGCAGCACAGGGACTCCGATGAACAAACCAGTCTCCCATGGTGGTGAATGGATGAAAGATGTCCAACACGATATCTGAACAGACTCAGGAACTAGAAGATACTTCCTCCATTGAAGAATGTACAGTGATGGGAACTGGAACACAGAATCCAAGAGACAGGAAGGAGACAAGAAACACACCAGGAAACATCCACAATGATCTGACAAACACAAACCAAAAACTATAAATATGTGCTGATCAGATGCAGCTGGCACCACTATTCAGATGCAGCTGGCACCACTGATCAGAATTCAGCTGACACCACTGATCAGATGCAGCTGGCACCACTATTCAGGATGCAGCTGGCACCACTGATCAGAGACAGCTGGCACCACTGATCACAGACAGCTGTGGCACCACTGATCAGATGCAGCTGGCACCACTGATCAGAATTCAGCTGACACCACTGATCAGAGACAGCTGGCACCACTGATCACAGACAGCTGGCACCACTGATCAGAGACAGCTGACACCACTGATCAGAGACAGCTGGCACCACTGATCACAGACAGCTGGCACCACTGATCAGAGACAGCTGGCACCACTGATCACAGACAGCTGGCACCAGCTAGATGCACAGACAGCTGGCACCACTGATCAGAATGCAGCTGGCACCACTGATCAGAATTCAGCTGACACCACTGATCAGAGACAGCTGGCACCACTGATCACAGACAGCTGGCACCACTGATCAGAGACAGCTGGCACCACTGATCACAGACAGCTGGCACCACTGATCAGATGCAGCTGGCACCACTGAGTCAGGAATTCAGCTGACACCACTGATCAGAGACAGCTGGCACCACTGATCAGATGCAGCTGGCACCACTGATCAGAATTCAGCTGACACCACTGATCACAGACAGCTGGCACCACTAATCAGATGCAGCTGGCACCACTGATCAGCAGTAGATCAGCACCCACATGAAAGGAGAGAGTCAGTGAATTCACAAACCATGACTTTACCAGTGTGATTATCGAAAATGCTATTACCTCTTGCGGTCTGGGGATGTGCCACACAGAATTCAAACCCACGACCGGAATGGATCAGGGCAAATGACACGTGCTTTAGCAGTCTCTTCCTCCTCTAATTTATCCGACAACCACTCAGGAACGTTCCCTTTTCGTTTTGTTTGGGTTCCCAAATAAAATCAGAAATATGTTTTTGCACCATTTGGACTGTTGTGTTCAGACGCTTGATATTCACTGACTGGTGTGTGCCAATGAATGCATGAAATAATTGTTGATTGTTGTCATTGTGTCTTAGGCCAATTTACCTGTGAGTCATTATTGGAAATATCTGGTTGCTTGGGAACAAGATGGTGGATCTTACATCAGGGTTGGGTACCGACACTAGGTTCTAAAGGGAACCGGTTCTGACAGTAAACGGTAGTAACCAGACCAAATCCAGAATTAAAAATTTGGTGCCTGATTTCGATGCCTGAGTCTGTGGCATGCGGTGGCATGAGGCGCACACACACAGTCTCTCGCGGTCTCCCTCTCCAACATGCACGCATTATACGGTTTATTGAAGCACTGTCTGATCTTTCTCGCACAGCGCGCTTGCTCGCTCGCACTAGATTCCGGGAGATTTGAACTAATTTGCGATCATCCGGGAGCCGTTATGCAATATGCGGTAGACTCCCGGAACGTCAGCTGATACGTTCTGATACGCGAGGGATTAAACACACGTGAAATGTACACGTGAAATGTTTGGCTGCATTTCACATGTAAAATTAAGCGTCAGAATAACGATTGTCTATGGATATAGAATCACCATTCGCGCCGCCTTGACGCTCACGTCATTCATCTTATATTAGCACACGCATCATCTGCTCCTCAGAGTTCTATGCCGAAAAGCAGCACGAGATATTTGCAGCGAACGCAGCGTCTCGTTCCCTAGAGAACATGGGTTACACAGAAGACGTTCTCTTTCATATGTTTACTAAAGCTGCGCATAGACGCAGTGGGAACGAAATATCAAACTGGCTAAGAGCTTAACTAGTAAATGACAAAATAACATGACTAGTTAAAGCAGACAAAACATGGGAACCTGTAGCCATGTCGATATTATATTACCCTGGTAGTAATCTCTATTAATCTCCAGTATAATTACATTGTTTGATATAATATTGTTTTATTTGATATTATGTAAATATGAACTTTTATTTTATATTGGTTTTATTTATTATTACCATATGTTACTTGTATTTATATTGTAAGTTAATATTGTGTCCAGTTTGGCCCTGTAAATAAAGGGGTATTATTTTTTGGTAACACTTTACAATAAGGTTCATTTATTAACATGAACTAACCATTTGTTACTGTATTTGTTATTCTTTGTTAACGTTAGTTAATACAAATCTAGCTGTTCTTTGTTTGTTCATGTTAGTTCACAGTGCATTAACTAATGTTAACAAGATTTTAATAAAGTATTAGTAAATGTTGAAATTAACATTACCAAAGAATAACAAATGCTGAAGAAGTATTGTTCATTCTTTGGTAATGTTAACTAATGTAGTAACTAATGAACTTTATTTGTAAAGTGTTACCATTTCTTTTTGACAAAGTGTGTGCGAGTTTCAATTTCTCTAAGTACCAATTTCAGGAACCGTACACCGGAACCATTTAAAAAATACAGAGTAGGTACTGGTATCTGAATAAAACCCAACTGATACTACCAACCCAAATCTTACAACACTAACAAGGAGGAAACGGGAGTACTGTGAATGCAGTTTTAATGTGTTATACTGAGGCCTGTAGTCCACAGGTAGAGGAGATTGGGCAGAATAGAATGCTTGATAAATTGAGTACTCTATAATAAATACATGATCATCATGCCCTTAATGAAACAGCTCAAGTTCCAGTCGAAGAGAATACTTTCAGGGTGAAAGATTATAATCATCACTGTAACAAGAAATGATTTAGTAAGCCCTTTTTACCAATTGCTTTGAGACTCCAATAGAGTTCTATAAGATGATTGATTATATTTGAGAATCACTTGGTTGTATGTAATCATAGCGCATAGTGGAAGTGATACTGAAAAGTAACTGTTGTCTTGAATTATTATCTTTTATATTTTATTATTATTGTGTGGTATGAGCTTGCTGTGATGTGTACATTTTCCCTCTGGAATCAATAAAGTTTATCAAATCAAATCCTTTGATTGGTTTACTACACCAGTGTCTGAAGGGGATGTTGTTCCCTCGTCACCATACTTCCTTTTATCCATCTCTGCACCAGAAAATATGAAACACAAACAAACAGATAGTTGAAGAATCTTCTGCTGAACAAACAAAAACAAATAAACAAAAAAAAAATCACACAATGAATAACTGAAGAGGTTTATCACCCTGTTCTGTTTAACAATGTAAACAGGGATGATTCTACAAATTCCATTTTTACAGTAAATGTGTTATGCAACCAATGATGAATGATTAGATGTGTACTTAAAATGAAGTTAAAGCAAAATAAACAGCCCTGAATGACAAAGCAACAAGAATTTTGTGATTCAAACATATATAGCCTAACATAATGACTCACCAATGACTGTAACATTGAATATTTTTTCACTGCTCTTGCTGAGGATCTTTATCTTATATTCTCCAGCATCTGTGTTTGTGATGTTCATGATGGTCAGAGTTCCAGTCTGATGATCCAGCTTCAGTCTGTCTCTGAATCTCTCTGTTACACTGATCATCTGTACAGATCTTACTCTGATCTCCAGTGATTTGAGCGATACGAGTGTCATTAAAATACCATCTAATTCTGTCTTGTTGGTTTGTTTGAACATCAGTGTTTAGAGTGACTGGATCTCCCTCCATCACTGACACTGACACTCTGACTGTATCAACACCAGACACACCTGAGAGAGAATGAACCATTCATTATACTGTAAATCACATCTGGGATAGTGGGACAAAATACACATAGACGTTTTCCTACAGATCATAAAGATTGTGTAGAGTAATATGTCTGGATTTATCATGTAAAACATGCAGCATAAAAATGACAAAAACATTACTGATTTGTACAATTAATCAAAGCACAATTAATCTATGTTACCATGAATATGCAAATTAGCCACACCACTCAATGCACACAAGCTCAGAGAACCACTATGTTAACTTTAGTAAACACAACACATGTGGACATATTGGTTTAATTTAGCAATATTTGTTTGAACCAGAAACTGATTAAGAAGAAGGAGCGAATTATACAGGCTCATATTTATAAGTCGATGTATAGAAACAGTCATACTTTATATATATATATATATATATATATATATATATATATATATATATATATTTATATCTTCTAAAATGATCATTTTTATCAAGCTTGTATATTTAAGTTCAGTAATTTCACTTAAATGGCAATGAAGATTACCTATTAATTGTCATTTAAGTGAAATTACTAGAAGTTTAAATATACAAGCTTATGAAATAATAATTTAAAGAAAGTGCTAAATGACACTTAGAGGCTTTTGCATCTGAAACTCTTCATATATATATATATATATATATATATATATGTATATATATATATATATATATATATATATATATATATATATATATATATATATATATATATATGTATATGTCGCCATCTGCAAAAATACTCAGCAAAGGGTGTTTGCTTATGAATTTGCACATGGTTTGTCATAAAGCATATTAAAAACTTCTCTGTTTTCACAAAACTGGATTTATGCAATGCATTATCAAAAACTTCTTCATAAAAAAAATAATAAAAAAAAACACAAGGGGACTTTAAAGTAGGCTGATAATTCTGAAAGTGAATGTGACATGGCATGTAGCCAATTGACTATGGCTAAGCCACGCCCTCAAACGCGATGAGCCAATCACAGTGCGCAGCTAACCTCAATACACTCGGACATTGCTTCCACTGTCATCTGCATCTGGACATCTGCTTCCACTTCCATTGAAATGCATTGAACGTTAGTCAGTTTTCATTCGTTTTTTTCTTGTTACTTTAAGTTTAAAATGGTCAAACGGTGTGCATGGGGTACATGCAACTCTGACACTAGGTTCCTGAGAGGCTGGGCGACGGTGTGTTTTTACCCCTTTCCAAGCTACATCTCAACTGAGATAAGTGTCTGCATCTGGATTCAGTTATGCAGTAACTAGACCACAACACCAACTAAACGCGGATAAATTAAACAAGGATGTCTACATCTGATCTAAGTTAAGTCAACAACGTATTTGACCGTTATCTTTTAAATCTCTAACGTAATGTTAGTCTAACATTAGATGCACTCACGTACATTAGAAAACATTAACGTTAGCTTCTAGCTGCGTTGTACATCATGTCAATTAGCTTCATTAACGTATATCTGTAAACAGGGCCTGAAGTTAACTTTTCGGCCACCGGCCACTGTGGCAGGTGGATTTAAAAATTCACCTGCCACAGAGACTTTTTACCAGCCATTTTTTTTGCCTAACAAACGTGAAAAAAAAACCCGTGAATTTCACAAAACAGTTCTTTAACTTGTAAGAATACATATATCATACAGAATATATATATATATATATATATATATATATATATATATATATATATATATATATATATATATATATATATATATATATATATATATATATATATATATATATATATATATATATATATATATATATATATATATATATATATATATACATATAGGCTATAATATAGTACTCAACAGATAGACCTACCGCAGCTTGTACACAAATCACACGCGGCTATGTTGATGGCTGATTTAGTCACGTAGACAGATCCTGACAGCTTTTAGTTACAGCGTTCAGGAACCGTTAACTATGAGCTAAATTAATATTGTTATTACTGGTAAAATTACCGGGTACCGGACATTTTCTCACCGGTTCCCGACCCAACTCCCAACATGCACAGTTGCACACGCACACACATCTGTGCAACTGTCATTGTACTGTAGCCTACATCGGCGTTACATTATCTCATCCCATCTCACCAACAGTTTAATACTCGCACATCCAAACGAAGTCAGAAAAGGGCCTCATCTACTTTCTTGATCGCATGAACATTACGAAACAACAGTCGCTGTCATAAATCAGCCACTCACGAACCTTGTCATTGCCGCCGATTGTTCACTTCGTATTAAAATGTCTTCTCTACTTTTCTTATGATCCTCATCTTTTTGATCCTCATCTTTTTGGCCTCTTTATCCCAGTAATGTGCCGCCACATTTTAGCCAACGCAAAAGTCCAACGCAATAGCGGACTTCGTTGAAATGTAAAAATCCTAATGAATCACTCAATTCTCATTGGCTACCTGCCAATGTGTCAGGTAGATTGACAGTGTTACCCACCAATAGCAAAATTCACCCGCATTTGGCAGGTGGTCGGGTGTTAGTTTCAGGCCCTGTCTGCAAATAACCGAGATAACAAATGTTAACAATGTTGTGTTGAATGATTCATGTAAATACTGTGGCACCAAACTGTGATGGCAACGATATGCGGGTTATCATGTTTACACTGTGACCTGTAATTTTACATCTCTGCCTGGAGCTGAAGCTTTTCATCGACCTTCTCAACAATAAAATTATTAATATAACCCTCCAATGCATAGTTAATGCCCTTTAGGTGACTTCAAGATGATATATAATTTTTCTGTCTCCAAAAATCACCAATTGCCTCCTGTGAAATGTCTCCTACTGTGACAGCTGCCATAGCGCCCGTGCCGTGTTTGTCCGAGTGAGTGGAGGGGGCATGGCTTAGCAATAGGTCGAATTATAGTTTCCTATGCTCTGCATTTGCACCCATCCAGGAGCACACACAACGCACACACACAGCAGTGAGTATTGAACATTGTCATCGCATTTTTCTTTCAAAAATTGGTGACCGGCAGAAATTTGATTGCAATACTTTTCAAAACCGAATGTGACGACATGCGAACTGTGATATGGCCTATTAACCTGGTTAGGGTTCAAGAAAACTACTCCCACTCAGAAGTGCGGTAAGAGGACAGGAGAATCTCTTATATAGCTCACCTCACCTACAGTGATAATGCTGTCACACTACAAACCAGTGATTCCCAACCAGGAATCTGATCAGAAGCAGGGGTGCAGTGTTAAAATCCTTCAAACATTTTTAAATTGCTAAAACGACTGTATATTTAGCATATATATAGTCGAATCCCAAAATAGATAAATAGCCATGGATAAGATGTAGTAGGCATTTTTGAGGAAAAGAATTCAGTTTTGTCTCTATATGATTTTTAGGTGCTGAATCCATTTCTGCCGTATAACAAGTTGTAAACATCACTGTTTTGGCATAAACAATAAAAACAAAATGGCTGCCAAAAAAAAACACATGCATTTATTGCAGTTTAAACATCTTTAAAGCATTTTAACATTTTTAAAGCATTTATTATGTTTTACGGCATTTATTGCAGTTTAAACATTAAACATTAGAACTAAACTGTGCATTCTCAGAATATTTAAACATGTAAACAATGAAAAAACAACATTAACATGAAAGGGACAGTTGTTTAATGTTTAAATGGCTGCTGGAACTCTAAAATTTCAACAAAATCAAGCAACAATAGTGTGATCACAGATATTCCAAAAGTTATTCGTTCATACAAGTATCATTGCACTTTCTGCATTTGCAGGATGCAGTGCATTGATTAGGCTTGCAGCTGCATCTGGCTGTCTTGCACCCAGTGGTGCAGGCACAGGTGATTAACTCCTCACAGGCATCTGGAACTGCACTCTTAGAAGAAAAGGTTCTATATAGAACCTTACAAAGGTTCTATCAGCGTGACAGTATTTGGAACCCCTAAAAGGTTCTATACACTCTTCACAAAAAGGGTTTCTCTGGGTTCTATATAGAACCCTGGGGTTACGTACTTGCCCAATAGAACCTTTTACCAAGAGAATGTCTAATTGAAGAGAATTGGCACCGCTGGTTACTTCCGGGTTCTGGACTGGCTGCAGTAACACGTCTCTGTCCATGCAGGGGCGCTCGCGGTCGAGTGCAGAATGAATGGGAGTCAATGGGGTTTCACCCCCAGAAATCCACTTTTCTCAGAATATAATTTTTTGTCAAGTAATTTGAAAGTTGCATTCAAAAGGGAGGGCTAAGATAATACACTCAGCTGAAAATGGTATTTTTACAGTTCACTTATCTGTTCTAAAAATCCGTTCAAAAATGTGATGACGTCACACAATAGCAGAATGCTAGCGTGTTGCGGCCAACAACGGCCTAACCTGTGAGAAAACGAAAGGACATAAGTACTCGTTCATTCGACTTTTGGCCTATAATCTATATTGAACTTGCGGAATCAACAATAAAATCTATGTTAATTTAACGACAACCAGGTGAAAGAGACACATTTAGCTGTTTAGCCCCATAGACTCCCATTCATTCTGCTCTCGCCCGCAATCACCTCCAGTGGAATTCTAATGGAACTGCAACCAAGATGATACACAATGGGGCTAATAGGAAGTGCCAAGGCTCTCCGTTCAGACGGGCTCTGCTTTACCAAAAATGGTTCTATCTAGAACCATTTTGGAGTTCCATATATGAAGCGGGGGATGGAACCATTTCTTTCTAAGCGTGTTGGGGTAGTGACATGAGTTGAGGAGTAAGGGAATTCCCCTCTGTCTTCCAGAGGTGGAAAGAGTAATAAAATATGCTACTCAAGTAAAAGTACTACTACTTCAATAAAATTTTACTTAAGTACAAGTAAAAGTACTGGTCTAAAAATCTACTCAAGTAAAAGTAAAAAGTAGCTCATTTAAAATTTACTCAAAGTAAAAGTTACTGAGTTACTTTTTTAACACCGGGGTGGAGGAATCCCCGTGTGGGGTTGTAATGGTATGAGATTTTCACAGTATGATAACGGCTCAGAAAATACCATGGTTTACAGTATTAATCAATTATTAAATAAATTATTATCATCAGTTAAAATTATTACGAAAACAGGGTTTTTATTTGGTTGAACAAATGCTTTTAATTATAGTAAACTTGAAACCATTTGTTTGTTTTGTTTATTAAAATTTTAACAAAACATGTCTAATAAATCAAATTCGATAATTGATAATGACAACTTATTTTTAGCATTAATTATTTATTAAAATGTTTAAGAATTATATTGTCCTATGAAATGTATTTTATTCAGAAAATTAATGTTTCTTTGATTTAATACAAATATATTATCAAAAACGGTGGTAATCAAATGTAAATTTAAACTTGTGTCCTTTTATTTTTGGGGGAAGCGCTGCAAAAACAGATTTACTAAATTAAACCATGGACAAAAAAAATATTCCCTTAAATAATGAAATGTATTAATATTGTTGTTGTTATTATTATTATTTTGAGAGGTAGGCTACGTTCTTCTGTATGCCTACAATAGTAATATATTTCTGTCATAATTTCTCATAGTGAAACCCAACTTTTATTTTGACAGGTTGTAGTGAAGACCAAAAGTGAAGAAAAGTGTAAAAAAAAACAACTGCTGCGTCCGAAATCTCCCATTACTCACTATATAGTGGACTATATAGTGAGCTCGACCATTTTGTAGTGCTGTCCGAATGTATAGTGATGATTATTATACCCTATATAGTCCACTCAATGTATCCCAGAATGCATTTTGAAAAGTAGTGTACAACCGATGGTCACTTACCTAAGCCCTACATAGGCCTACCATCATGCATTGCGCTGATCGTAAAAATAAGTTATTATCACGTGTGGAGTAGCGCATTATAACAAAAACGGACAGAAATCACTTTTAGTTTTTACATTTTGGAGAAATAAGCTCAATATAATGTAATATATTTATTTAAAAAAAAATATTTTTAGCCCAGAGCAGGATCGGTACCAGCTGACAGATGACGTAATCAACGGCACCGAGAGACGATCGAGTAGTGTCCGAAAGTGGCTTCTGTTATGCTGGTGAGCTCACTATATAGTGCTCTGCTCTCTAACCCCAATATAGGGGGTAGGGAATAGTGCTTTGAGTGGAGATTTCGGACACAGCAACTGTTTTTTCTCAAATAAAATTATGAAAATGCCCATTAGGCGTTCTCTCAGAGCAGCTCTGGAAATGTTCATATTCACAAATTGTTTGCGAGACGCTGAAAACACCATTGCTGTGTCCGAAATGTCCCACTACTCACTATATAGTGGACTATATAGTGAGCTCGCCATTTTGTAGTGCTGTCCGAATGTATAGTGATGATTATTATACCCTATATAGTCCTCTCAATGTATCCCAGAATGCATTTTGAAAAGTAGTGTACAACCATGTGTACAACCGATGGTCACTAACAAAGTCCTACACCATCATGCATTGCGCGGATCGTAAAAATAAGTTATAATAATGTGTGGAGTAGTGCATTATAACAAAAACGGCCAGAAATCACTTTTAGTTTTTAAATTTTGGAGAAATAAGCTCAGTATAATGTAATGTATTTATTTTAAAAAATCTATTTAGCCCAGAGCCGGCTGGGCACCAGCTGACAGATGATGTAATCAACGGCACAGAGAGACGATCGAGTAGTGTCCTAAAGTGGTGTTTCTATTATGCTGGTGAGCTCACTATATAGTGCTCTGCTCTCTACCCCCAACATAGGGGTTAGTGCTTTGAGTGGAGATTTCAGACACAGCACATGAATGTCACGCATACTTGAGTATGTACTAAGTTAACTTAGTAGACAAAACGCGGCGCAGCTCAGCAGAACAAATAGGGTTATACATTTACATGCAGTATTTTTGTGCTTAAATATTCTCACGATTGGATTTATTGCACAGTTCTACTTTCCATGTATCTATCCATTATTTTGCATGGTTTTACGTGATGCGTTAAGTGTATAATTCCACTTTCATGACTGGATTTCGGGATTCCCTCTGCATCACGTAAGTCATTCGAAGTTATAATCGGCACATACCTTTATCTGCAGGAGGGGTAGTGTCCTATATCCTCCTTTTGCAGCCACTTTGCGTCCACATTTTTAGCAAACAAATCCTCGAGGACATAATTCGTTTCATAAGAATTCGAAGCGCGATTCGTTTTCAGCTTCAGCTGGGTCTGTCTATGGGTCTGCGTCACCTTTCTTGCGCGTTTGTTCTCCCGCCTTTCAACCAATGCAGTAGTTTCCGGAGTGTGATTTTTTTTCTCCCGTGTACTATTATTTTTTACTCAGTAACGGATATGATTTAAAATGTAACGAAGTACAATACTTCAAACAAAATGTACTTAAGTAAAAGTAAAAGTACAGATTTTAAAAACTACTTAAAAAAGTAGAAGTAGCCTACACAAAAAAACTACTCAATTACGTAACGCGAGTAAATGTAATTCGTTACTTTCCACCTCTGCAGTGAACTGACTGCTGCAGTGGTCAATTAATTACACTTATCCCACTTTAATTTCACACGTGTTTAGTACATTATCTTATTTCACAGTGTATTGTGGTGATCTGATGATGTTGGCTGTAACTTCATCATACTCGCATAACTCATGTACAGCCAAACATAATGTAGAGTTAATATTGTGGGGGTCGAGAGCCCAACTAAAGCAAACACTCATCTCCATAATGGCGACTTTAAACTCCAGTTTTCTCCTTCAGTGATTCTGCTTGTTAACATCAGGTGTCTTCAATAATGCTCAATCATCACTCAATTATTCACTTAACCCTCTGGGCTTCTTCGTAAATGGGTTACACTTAGCTTCCTCCCGGTCAAAAGACGGACGAAGCCTTAAAATTTAACTTTACTTTTTCTCAGGATAACCGTTCAAATATATTTTTGTTCTATAATATTTTCTGATTATTATTTAGAATTTTCAGAGTTTTTTATGATACTTTGCATTAATTATATAATTTTTTATGAGCTATTTTTTCCATTAGAATTAATATACATATTTTTATTTTATATTTATTTTGATTTTTTTTCAATAAATACAACATTTCACATCAAAATAGAGTGTCAGCTTAATAAAAAAAATAATTCAAGTAGAAGAGCGCCACCTAGTGGCTTTAAAAATAGTTACATGTGTGCAATGTCCTGTACAGCCTGTAGGCTGCCTATAGCTTCCTATATAAATACATAGAAAGGCTTTTTGATTCTTTTTGTTGGTTTAGACATGATTTCTCAATCTTATTCGTTTTTTTTATTTAAATATACATTTAGATATTCTAAAAGACTAATTATTTATTTTTTTAACAATTTTTTTTAAGATAAGTATTAGGTTTTGCTTTATGATTACAATCAAACTATAGCATTTGGTTAGAAAGGGAACACAATGCAAACATTTTTGTTACTCAGTATTTGATCATTCAAATAATTTACAAAAAAAGGGATGGTTAGTGATAATTCAAAACACTTCATACAGACATTTTGCAATAAATTGGTATTTTTTTATTAATTTTAATTCAATAAGTAGTAATAACTTCAGAAGGGAACAGCAATTGTGATGAACGTAAATAAACAAAATAAATAACAGCAAAGGTTAACTAGGTTAAACAATTTTTTACTTTTTATTTTTTACTAGGTTAAAAAATAAAATGTTAATAATAATAAAATAATAATAATAACAATAATAAACATTATTTTAACTATATACATACAAAGCAAGATTTTTTTTTCATTTATTGATTTTATTTTGCATTTCTATAAATTTGCTGTTGCAGACTTGCCTTCTCTATCACTATCTCTCTCTCTCTCGTCTCTCTCTCTCTCTGTGTGTGTGTGTGTGTGTGTGTGTGTGCATTTGAGTGAGATGTTTTTTTTTCATTTATTGATTTTATTTTGCATTTTCAAAAAATTTGCTGTTGTAGTCTATGCCAGTTGTGTGTGTGTGTGTGTGTGTGTGTGTGTGTGTGTGTGTGCCATTTGAGTGACAGTCTTTTGTATTTTTTATTTATAAATTTTTGCATATTCTCAAATATATGCAAAAATTGCTGTTGCAGTCTTACCAGTTCATCTCTCTCTCTCTCTCTCTCTGCTCTGTGTGTGTGTGTGTGTGTGCGTGCATGCGTGTGTGTGGGAGTGTGCATTTGAGCAAGATTTTTTTCTCATTTATTGATTTTATTTTTCATATTCTACAAATTTGCTGTTGCAGTCTTGCCAGTTTATCTGTGTATGTGTGTGTGTTTGTGTGCGTGTGTGTGTGTGTGTGTGTGTGGGGTGATCTTATTTGCACTCTTGATGTTCTAGAGAGTCACCCCTTCATTGCTGTACACTTTTTTTCGGCACAGTTGCTGATCTGTAGCTTGTACCAGCAAAAGTTTCTCTGAGTTTTCCTATTTTTTCGTGTTTCCCATTCATTTCCTATGTCGGTCATTTTCTAACCGGGAGGAAGCTAAGTGTGACTTTTTTTTTACGACCCTTTAACAAATCAGAATCATCTCCTTGATTTTTTTGTGTGTTCATATAGGTAATACATGAAAAGTCACCAAGTTTCAGCCCTATCCGATCAAGCAAAAAAATTAAACATTTGAGGAACGTAACCATGTTTTCGGTCATTTTTTAACCGAAGAAGCCCAGAGGGTTAATTATCTCATTAACTTTAACACTGCTTCAGTGTTCATTTAACACTAAACTCAGAGTTTAATTGGATGGCTTGCTAGAACTTCCGGTGGAACGTGCTTTATGAAAAGTTAAGCAAACACATCATTTTTTGAGTGCATGCCACTCTCCGTTTTACTCAGACCTGGTTCCCCTTTCCCTTTGTTAGGAACTAGCCGCTCAGGGTGGTTCCTCAATAGCTTTTTTTTTTTTTGAATAATATCGACCTCAAAACCAAATAGGGAACAATAAAATGCCAGGCTAACACTTTAGAAAATGGGTGCACTGATATGCATTAATTCATGTTTAACTAATGCAGCATATATAATGCATGCGTTAATGTATGAGCTCATGAAGAGCTAAAGCAGTAATATCATTATTATTACTGCATGGGCGCAACGAATAAAGTCATATATGTGATTAATAGATTAAGTAATAAATGAATCCTGCTATTAATTAAACGTGTCACTGTTATTGATCATATTAATTCCGATTAAAAACATATTTTATTAACTGATAATATAAATTAAAATGTAATTACCACTATTAGTCAAAGCTATGCACTTCAACTTCCAATTGTCTGCTTTAATTGGTGGTTCGCTGATGATTCGCGAGTATTATGTTGGCTTTACTTGTTGAGGCACGTGGCTATACTGGTGGGTGTTAATTGTTCTATGTTATCTATTTTACAACTTTGCATAGCCACTAAAGGCCTGTTGGCGCAGTTGCGCGTGCCAGTGAGTGTAATCAGAGTGTTTGAAGGATGGGTGAGGTGGGCCACCACGCAAATATCAGCACACCAAAATCTGAAATACTGACGCTGTTACACTGTGTTTAAACTGGACGAGACCAGTTTTCGGCTGTACTCACTGCACTGTAAAAAAGTTATTCTGGAAAAAACAGATAATAGGCTACTGGCAGTGGCAGAAGGTTACCAGGACATTTTCTGTTAAATGATGGACAGGTTGCTTCAACTGCTGAAGCGGAAAATTCCTGTTATATTAACCAGTAATCAACCTTTCTGTACTCTATCACAGATAATACTTTCAAGCAGACCTAAATTCGCTTATACAGATATTATAGACCTTTACCTTATACAGAAAATTTTATACATATATTTTGGTAGCAAGAACAGATATACATATTGAACATATTTGTAAACATTTCCATGTATACATTCTTAAAATGCATTCAATGGGTAAAGATTATATATATATATATATATATATATATATATATATATATATATATATATATATATATATATATATATATATATATATATATATATATATATATATATAAATAAGAGCCAGAGACTTTAACGTGTTAAGATTAATTAATTACGACTTTAACGTGTTAATCAGAGATTAATTAATTACACACAAAAAAAAATAACGCATTTTAATCACACTTATTTTGCACGCAGAACATTTCTCACTGGATTATTTTGGCGGACCAATTATGCCTGGAGACACCAACTAGCGTTCATGACTTTTATTTCAGTCTATTGCTTCAGACAATAAACAGACACAACAACATGAACATAAACGTAGAAGCTGACAAGACCGCTTTGGTTGGCCCCGTGGATGGGAAATGTTGTTATAAAAACAAACGGATGGATGGGTCATTAAGAGCATGGTTGTGTGCAAGTCTATGGGGAGTCTAGTTTGTTTTTGTTTTTCCCAAAAGTGGGCGTGAACTGTTACTAATAAACAAACCTAAAAATAGGATCCTCAGGATTTCCATTTTGTACAATGTGGTGGAAATGACAGTGAACCCAAGGGACAAGGGTTCTACTTATGAAAAATATAAGAAAATGTGAATAAATATTGCAATATATAATATGTATAATTGAAAGACATTATTTTATAATTTGTACTCAAAATCTACATTATTTAAAATATTTCATTTAGAATTAAGCGAGGTTGAAGGTACAGACGTCTGGCTTAGGGACAGGGGGAAAACAGTAAAAATAATGCATAAAAGGCCTCATATTATATAATAAAAAGAATTATTGAGCCATGATACATTTTTTAAAGTTCCCCTTAGGATGAAGTAAGTATGACAGAAACAAAAAAGAAGAAATGTTTTTTAGATTTTATTATTTCATTCCAGGGACAAGAAAAGTACCATAGTTCAAGGAATCACCCATATATTTCTCAAATAGATATATAATTTTCACAACTGATATTTTCAGCAAATTTCAAACGTCCTATATCCAACAATCTAACCACAGAGAGAATATATAACAAATATGTCTTACCGTACATGAGAAGAAAAAGAATTAAATTCATTTTTTCACCACTTTGTAAGGCTGTCCAGTTAAACATTTCTTCTTACGTCTGGTATTCATGTAAAACGATGAGCAAGTGAAAAGAAAACAAACTTTGCCAAACAGAACTCATGGGAAATTTAACCGTTAAGCTCCTCCTTTTAACAAAAACAAAACACATTCTAAAAGCTGCTGTCAGTGGTGTACACAGCAAACAAGCTAAGAAAAAAGAAAAGCATTAAGCTACCAGACCGTGAAAGCCAGACCTTTAAGGCAAACACATAAGCGGAATGGGTAAATTGGGGGATCCTGACACTCAGCACTGAAAATACACTTCGTGTGCATTATCAGTTTGTCACTGGTAAGTCAAATATACAAATGTCAGTATGTAGGCTATATTATTATATTAAAAGCTAAATCTATATCCTGTAAGTTGACTTCCTCGTACCCAGCTTGTTTGCTGTAGGCTAGGTACGTCCTGTCAAATAGAAGCTAGACATTGTTTTCTTTTTTTGTAACAAGTCAGACATGACAAGGAAGCAGCATCAGGCTATAGCCTTAATAGGAAATGTTTGTTTTGTTCGCGGTGTGGACATGCGTCATCTCCTGTTTATCATTTAAAACTGCTCCTCCCTATTATACAATTTCTCAAAAATCACGTGATTTTCGAGAAATCGAAACTAAGTATCTGGCTGCATTACTGCCATCTGCTGGTTAAATAAACTCGCAAACAATGCTTATACATACTTATTGAACATCAACAGAAAGGCAGCCAAAACGGAAGAATTAACAAAAGACCAGATTACACTCAAATCACATCACATTCAACATAACAGAATCAATAAATTCAAGACAAAATAAATCAATAGCATATAGTCTATCTATGGTCAGATCAGATCACAGGTAGACAATCAAGACACATTCCCTTCATACCTGGTGTCTATTTTTGTCCACTTTCAACCACTTCTCTCTCCTGATTATGTATGATTGATATAGTGGACAAAATAAGCTCGCGCAATTTATAAATGCGGCCGACCAGAGACGACGGAAAAACATGCGAGAGAGCATCAGCTTTCGCTTCTGACAGATGTGTAATCCGCCACGCTGGATCCTGCGACTTTGAGGGAGCGGTCAAAACGGAGGCTAGTGTGTAGGAGCTTTAATCCGTGCTGTCATCTCTGCCGAATTCATTTTTACTTGTGATGTTTAACGGAGATCAGCTAATGCAAATCAGGCAAATCAGCTAATGCAGTAGGTGGCATCACCGCCACCTACTGAACTAGAATGTGAAAGCATCAATGATTTTAAATATACAAAACTTTATCATATTATATATATATTTTTTGTTAGTTTATTTAAACTCCCTGCAGTTTTGCAATTTGGCAATTGTCAGCCTTTTGCTACAAATATAGAACCGAACTAAATAAATTGTTTATTATATGTAAATTCCCTGGAGAAATGGTGCAAATTAAGAATGAATTTGCATAAAACTATAAAGGAATTAGTGATTAATAGAAACAAATGTGAAGCACAATTGTAGCTAAGATACAAAAACAACAGAATTAGGCTAGATATATTTATTAAACATAAAAAACATTGGTTATTCGGTTGTTAAGTTGCAACATGATCTGTGTTCAACAAAGAGTAGAATTCTATATTATTCAACTCCAGACTATACAGCATTATATAGGCCTAATAACCTAAATAATAATAAATTCCTTGATTGTAAATTATTGCGTTTTTTCCAGGACAACATCTTGTCTGCAACTATGGCCAGAATTATGCTTTTTAATGCTGCCATGAATCTGAGTATAGTATATTACTTTCTTTGTACATTGTTATTCTACCCACTAGAGAGGCCATAACTAGCTCTGCAGTAAAATATTATCTGGTGGAGTAAAAAAAAAATATATATATAAAATGGATAACTACTGCTATTTTGTTAGACTCTGGATCCTTTGAATCATCTATAAATAGGCCTAACTGTAGGCTATAGCCTACATATCACATATATCATATCACCATAAACTTTTATTGATTAACACATATATTTATTTTGACCACAACTCAGTATCTTTGCTTTATCTGTTAATTGGGGTCTATGCCTTCACTCAAACAATTAGTGAATTTATGTGGAACCAATTGGAACCTGTTTACGAAAAAAAGTTAACTAAAGCAAACACATCCATTTTTTTGAGTGTTGTAGACAGTCATGGTACAAATTGCTGACAACTGTATTACTATATTTTGTGACTCCGGGTATAGTCTGCTAGCAGTGTTGTTACTTTTAGTAATCTCTCCTCTAAACTGACAGACAAAAAATAAAAAAATAAAAATAAAGAAAAGATAAACAACCATTAAATATAGCTATTCTTAAAATGACGTTATTCTTAGACGTCTGTGGACAGAAACAGGATGATTTTTTTTAAAGGTACAGGATGTGAGGCCAGAGTGAGGTAATGCTTCTCAGAAATAATGGTAACGCTTTAGATTACAGCCTGGAAATACTGCGTAATTGAGGCAAATTTACAGAGTAAACTTATAATAGTTTACTATATATAAAGTACTTGCATGTAAGTATGAGCTAACAATGTGTAAAGTTTGGGGAATAAAGGGTAACAACCAGGAGAATAAAAAAAATATATATATTTATACTTTGGGCCTAAGTATTATAAAACTAAGGTGCACTTATTCTACTATTATGATACAACAATCTTACATTGGGACAATTTAGTGTGAACATAAATGCGTACCTTTTTGCAATACTTGTTTACCAGATACACACTGTATAGGGGTTTTTTTTATTACAGGGTATTTCTTTGCATTTATATAGTGGGTTTTTTGTTGTTGTTGTTGTTGTTGTTGTTTTTTTATAGCAAAAGTGCAGATGTTTAAGTATTGGGCTAACATCTTCTAAAACTATTGCATTTTTTAATACAGGGAAATATATCTGGTTTCATGTGGTAACAGGGCAAGTGGTGTTTGTATAATAAATAAAGGTTTCTGAGTCTGTGATATAAGATTGTGTGTATGCATTTTTATTGTACTTACTCAGTAACTACATGAAACAAGAGGGTAACAAGAATCACTTTCATTTACAGCCTGCAATGCCACACTTACCCTGTAACTATATGGAACAAGAGGGTCACAAACATCACTACATTAAAAGAGAGTATCTTTCGCCAATATTTCAGCAAATGTTGCAATAATTTTTTGCTGTCAGCGTACTTTTGTTAAAAACAATACTGTATAGATGCAATATCCTGTGCTAGTGTGGAAACAGTTTTTTTTTAAGCTTAGGGGTAAACAACAACAACAACAACAACAACTACAACAACAATTAGTGCAGTTCCTAACGTAAGGGTAGTTTTGATGATAAAGGCTTTTAATAATTTAATTTTCACCCTAATTTTTCACCCCTCAAAACTTGCATGAATGAATACAATTTTGCGCAATTCCAATGTCACCATTATGTAAAGATGTGTTGTGTTAATGCTTGACTGCCCGCCTTTTGGATTACTTGTTATCAAACTACGTTTGGAACTAATCTTCTTCATGTGCCTTTCTGCAACCTACCATGATGACCGAACCACCATCGTTCCGCGGGACTGTGGCAGCACCTAGAGGGTCCACCCGCCACGATGAGTGAGAGCCCGAGGATAAGAGGACAGAGCTTACCATCGTCCTGGAAGTGGAGCACCAGTTTGAGGCTGACCAGGAGTGTGAGGCCAAGGGAACAGATGAGGTCTGGTTTATTGACTTAAAAACTGAGAATCGACTCCCTCCCTATCCCACCCAGCACCCAAATCATCATCGCTGCTTGAAGACAGCGGTATGGAGTAGCCTATGGACTGGGACTTCGGCTGTAGCAGGTTCCTCCTTCACGTCGACATCACCTCTGTTCTCAGTAACAGTCATCGCCTAGGTCTCAAGCACTAGAGATGGTGCTCAGCTCCCTCGACCTTTAGTCTTCACAATCGGATCCACCGGCTGTCTCAAGCCACCAACATCTTAGCTCCTCCATCCCAGAGCTCTGGGTCTGTGCCATCAGGAACTCTCCATTGTTTCTGATGGGGTCGCATTGTCCTTATGTATAGATGTGTTTTGTTAATGTGTCTGCCCGAGTTTTGGATTACTTGTTATTGAAACTACATTTGGAACTCTTTTTCATCTGTCTTCGTCTTGAAAACACATCTGTGACAACCCACAATATACCTTGTCATTCTGGCCCCAATGCAAGGTCACACAGCAGTCCGATCATATTCTAATGGCAACAGATTCATACACCACTTTATCTTCCTCTTGAACTTTCTGTAAAAAAAGGATCATATAATATAAAATAAAAATGGAAATTTGATTGAGGTTAGATGTGAGTTTAAATATGACACTTTTTCTAACAATTTCACCTGAATGTGGCTAACAAGAAGCAGCTTGGAAATGCTGTAAATCTGCTTCATCTACATCAGTGGCACTCACTCAGTGGTTTTGTAAACGGGTAAACAACAACGATAGTGTGATTTACCAGCCTAAAACAAACACTGGGACCAATATTCTATTCATTTAAAGAGAGACAGAACAGATCTGAAAATTCCCCAGCTTGGCAGGAGTTTGATTGGACACACAACACAAAGGGACCATTTTCACATTTCGGGTTTCTCAGAAGCAGAAGTCCTAGTTGGGTAAACCTTCATCAGCGATGAATGAGAAGGTACATTAAAAAAAAATACTTTGTCTTCCAATTTGCTCAAATAGCAAAAGACAACTCCAGTGTTTTCACAACTTTCCAAAAAGAGGAAAAAATTTATAAAAGAGAAAGTTGTCAATTTAACGGTCACTTCCATAGACACTGCATTAGCAACTCTCTCACAGCAGCATTGACTTTTTTTTTTCTTTTTTTTTGCAATTTGTTGCAAAGGTAATATAATACAAAAGTATAGTGTTATAAATGTATAAAAATGGGTTTATGATATAATGCCCGTTATGACGCATCATCAAAGTCTGTGAAAAGGTTCCATTATGAATAAATGATCTTACCGATTTTCTGTGGTTTTCTTCTGTAGAATGTTGGCTTGGCATAAGTGATCTCATCTTTAAGAGCCTGGACTGTTTCAACAACAATGATGGATGAATTAAACAACAAAACGTAATCATAAATATATCTTCTTTTTTTAATTATATTTTGGTCCTGTTAAATATTACTACAAAAAAATGAATGTTTAAAGCTGTGATTTTTAAAATGCCATTAATACATTTCATTTCACATTTATGTGTAACACACACATTTGTACAGCTATCTGTAGTAGGATAGAAAATTTATGACACAATGTTTTTATCATTAAATTCAGAAAAACATTCTTTGCCAATAATTTATAAATTAAACCCTCTGAGATGTCTTATGAACGCAATTTTTTAAAACTTGTCCAAATGTTGTCCCAACTTTCCATTTGAGTTATCTGAATAAACTATTTTACTCCAACAATGTTGTGCCAGTTCCCAGCATGCATTCTAGCTTGAAAACTATAATTGATATATATATATATATATATATATATATATATATATATATATATATATATATATATATATATATATATAATCATGTATATCATGTTTGAGATTGATATGTTGAGGTAAAAAAATGGGTAAAATTTAGCCTCTTAAAGGCAAATAATGTTCATATCATGTAGTGCACTCTAAATCAAACATGCAGATAAAAAGGGGTTTGGGTTTGTGCTGCTTGCATTGCTAAATGCTAAACATTCTTTTGTAACGTTAAAAGAGTAGTTTCTTGTCGACTGAAGAAAGAAAGGCATGGACATCTTGGATGACATGGGGGTGAGAAAATTATCAGCAAAAGTTTTTTTGTTTTTTTTAAAGTGAACTACTCCTTTAACAATACGTTTTAAGTTCAAAAGACTGCCTGCTACTGATTAGAATGAACAGAAATATTTAAGTTGACTAACCGGTGTGAATTAGTTGAGTTAACTTAAGTTCTCTTGCGAGAGGTTCTCTCGTATCTGCGTAAGCTAGCTTACGCTACGGGAAAGATTTTGCTTTGCCGAACAATTGAAGCCAAAAATTTTTATAATTTGTAATCATTGTCAACGCACTTCTCAGGTGCAGGACCTAGAGCGGGCTAACTAGCAGGCTCATTGGTTCGTTTCTGGGAAGTGCTCGAACACAATCGAGAGAGCGGCGCTGAACCCGCGCCCAATGAGCGGACGACGCTCGCTTACTGCGTCAAAGCCGCGCGAAAGGGGCGTGGCTTGAGTGTATATAAGCACTCTCCGTGGTTTGGAACAACGATTCATTTTGATTCAGCGATCTAATCGCCTGCCGTTGCAAGACTGAAGCCGTCGTCGTGACAAGGCACCTTCTAGCAAGCAAGAAGCCTGAAGAACCCGGCCTCTGCCACCTTCAGCCGCCTCAGCGCGAGCTAGCGCCGTCCGACGACTTCCCTCTTGCTCCTTCACAAAAGAGCGTGAGCGTCTCTTGAAGATGTCTCGCATTTCCTGCGGCTCATGCCGCGCACCGCTCGAAGACGGAGACCGCCACCTCATCTGCCCTCTCTGTCTCGGGCTTGAACATGCGGAACTCGCCCTCGCCGATGGAGGATGTTCTCTCTGCGAGGTCGATGACAATGTCTTCCCTGCCGGGCGAGACTCCTCATCGTTAAATCCGCCCAAGCCGCGCCGCCTCCTGACTTCTCCGGACGGAAGAAGCGCCGCTCTCAGAGGCCGCCGGAACCTGCGATGGCTGCGCCGCAGCTCGGCCGCCCCCGACCCGCTCTCTTTCTCCACCCGAGCTGGACCCCCCATTGCCGCCGAGTGGCCGCTCTGCAGCGTCCCTCGACTCTGAGGAAGAGAAGAGTCGCCTTCGTTCGCACCGCTTCTAACAGCGACGAGATGGTCTTCACTGGGCTCTTCGGCGTCCATGCTCCGCGGGACCCGCTCCGGCATCGAAGAGGACCTAATGCGCCTCCTGACTCTTGCCGTCGAGACGTCTGGGCCTCGACTGGTCACCACCACCCGAGCTTGCCACCGAACCGGATGGATGGAAAGTACCTGCACCGGCGCCCGCTCCCGCTGGCACCCGGTCCGCTCCTTTCCTGCCTGAGCTCCACGCCGAGCTCACTAAATCGTGGAAAGCTCCTCTCTCGGCTAGGTCCCGCCCTGATGTCTCCGCCTCGCTGCGCTCGGTGGACGGAGCCACCGAGAAGGGCTATACAGCGATGCCGCCCGTCGAAGATCTGGTCGCCGCTCACTGTGCTCGCCCTCCGCTGGATGGCGATCCTCCCTGAAGCTTCCTTCTAAAGCTTGCAGAGCGTCCTCTACCTTCCACACCCGCGCCTATGCAGCCGCTGGCCAGGCCGCTGCAGCGCTGCACTCCATGTCGGTTCTCCAGGTGCTGCAATCCGACCTGTTGAGTGACATAGCGCAGAATGAGAGAGAATCAACGGCCGTGCGCTCAACGACTTAAGATGCGCTACGGACCTCTCCTTCGCGCCACCAAAGCTGCCGCTCAAGCGCTGGGAAGATGCATGGCCATCCTCTGTGTCGCCGAGAGACACTTGTGGCTCACGCTCACGGACATGAGCGAAGCTGAGCGCTCCGTCTTCCTCAACGCGCCCCGTCTCACCCTCTGGCCTCTTCGGATCTGCCGTCACGGGCATCGTAGAACGCTTTTCTGAGGTCCAGAAAGCCACCCAGGCCATGAATTTGTTCCTGCCTCGCCGCGGTAACACTTCTGCAGGCCGCTCTCGTGAGCCCCCTGCCAGAACGCCTCAGACGCCGCCCGCAGCAAGCTCAGGCCCATCCCCAGCACAGGCAGAGCGGCCGCCCTCGCCCCTCGCTCTCGCTCCGACAGCCGACGCAGACAGGCTCCCCAAGCGCCCCGCCCCAAGGTCACGCTGAAGCCTGATCAGCAGAAGTCCGCCTAGCACTTCTGGGGAAAAGACGGCTTCTTTCCGCCGCGGCCGGACCGCGTCAAAGTTTCATCCTCTGTTAGTCCCCGAACCTTCGCCGACTGCAGGCAGCGAATCTCGCCGAGAACAAGCCGGTGACTCGACCCGCTTGCGAGCGACAAACAGCCGTTTTCACGGCTACCCAGAGAGTTCACAAAAAGAGCATAAAAGCCTCAAGTGTAAAAAATGTGACCACAAGCACGTGTTCACTCACACTTTCTCCCGTGCCCCCACAGAGCTCACTCCCACTCAGCGGCCTCCGTCCGCTCGGGTAGCAGAAAGCATAAGCACGCCCTCAAGCAGCGCGTGTCCCCCCTCTGCTCGCTCTGTATCACGGCCCATAAGCTCCTCTCTGAGTGCAAATCCCGTTGCCACACACAGTTTACACGAGCACACACACAGTGTCCAGCCCGTTCCATGCAGCAACCGGGACAGCACGGCCATTCAGCCTCTAGCATTATGCTTCAAAGCGTGGGAAGCCATTCCCGGCATATCCCCGTGGGTACTAAGCATTATGAAAGACGGCTACCAGTTACAGTTTCGCCGCCGCCCGCCGCGTTCCCGCGCCCGGCCCCTTTCTGTGGTCAGCCCAGCTGCCGCGAGCACGCTCCGCACAGAAATATCGAAACTGTTAACAAAAGGCGCGAATAGAGAGAGTCCCTCCACCCATAACCGAGCCGGGGTTTACGGCCGTTACTTTCTGGTCCCAAGAAGACGGCGGCCTCAGGCCGATTCTAGACCTCAGATTTCTGAACAAAGCTCTCATGACGAGATCATTCAGAATGCTGACGGTCAGGAAACTCCTCGCACATGTACGCCAGGGGGATTGGTTCATCTCCCTAGATCTGAAAGACGCTTATTTTCAGATTCAAATACACCCTCGTCACAGGCAGTTTTTACGCTTCGCCTTCGAGGGCCAGGTTTATCAATACGCCGTTCTCCCGTTCGGCCTTTCCTTAGCGCCACGCACGTTCACGAAATGTATGGACAGCGCGCTCGCCCTTCGAACCCAGGGATGCGCATTTGAATTATTTGGACGATTGGCTGATACTAGCACGTTCCAAAACAGAGCTTCTGTCGCACCGTACAGCTCTTCTCGCTCATCTGGAAACGCTGGGCCTCTCTGTCAACTGGACAAAGAGCGTTCTCCAGCCCAGTCAAACTATCTCGTTTCTGGGGATAGACCTGGACTCTACCACTATGAAAGCACGCTTATCCGCTCAGCGCACACGCCGCTTGCAGCGTTTCAGCCGCTTCGTTCCAGATGAATACCCCGCGTTCCGGTGAAAACTTTTCAGAGAATGCTGGGTCACATGGCCTCAGCTGCAGCCGCGCTACAGCTAGGTCTTTACATATGCGCCCCCACAATTCTGGCTAAAGACCCGTGTACCCGCGCGCGAGTGGACCACGGGCGCCAGCTAATCAGAGTCACTCAGGCATGCATTTCTGCACTACAGCCTTGGACGGTGACCGATTGGTTTCGACAGGCGCGTCACGATGGGGACTTCTCTCACCGGAAGGTAATCTCGACAGACGCATCCAACACAGGCTGGGGTGCGGTCTGCGAGGGCTCACCGGCCTCTGGCCGATGGTCGAATTCGGGAGACCCCATTTCACATAAACTGTCTCGAGATGCTCACGGGTCGAATATGCACTGTTGCAGTTCCTCCCGCGCATCCAGGGTCACCACGTCCTGATTCGTTCAGACAACATGACAGTGGTATCCTACATCAACCGTCAGGGCGGGGTCAGATCCAGGAATCTCTTCCTGCTGACACGCCGCATTCTAGTTTGGTCCCAGAGTCATCTGCTCTCGCTCAGAGCGACGCATGTCCCGGGACACCTAAACGACGGTCCAGACATTCTATCCAGGAACCTTCTCTCTCCAGGAGAATGGTCCCTGAACCCTCTTACAGTCCAGTCACTGTGGCGCCTCTTTGGCAGAGCGGAGATAGATCTCCTTGCGACAGAAGAGAACTCGCACTGTCCGATATTCTTCTCGAAGAACGAGGGACGCGTTCAGCGCTAGAATGGCCATACCGCCCGCTCTATGCCTTCCCTCCCATCTCCCTGCTACCGCAGGTCATTCAAGAATCAGGGAATTTCGCCACCCGGTGCTCCTCATAGCCCCGCGTTGGGAGAATCAGATTTGGTACCCGGAGCTCACACAGCTGTCTCAGACAGCCCCGTGGCCCATCCCGGTCAGAGCAGATCTCCTCTCTCAAGCCCGCGGCACGATCTGGCATCCCCACCCGCAGCGCTGGGCGCTCCATGCATGGGTGACCAACGATTACACGTTGATTTGCCAGAGGGAGTCTGAACACGATCAAACACGCTAGAGCGGCATCTACCAGAAAGCTCTATGCGGCTAAATGGTCTGTATTTTCAAAATGGTGCACCGAAAAGAATTTGGACCCCCTTAAGTGTGAGGTCTCCTCTTTGCTCTCCTTCCTTCAAGATATGCTGGACAAGGGCAGAACCCCATCCACCCTGAAGGTTTATGTGGCAGCCGTCGCGGCCTTCGTTGGTCCCCGACGCGCCCAGTCTATTGGCAAAGACGAGCTGGTTATCCGCTTCCTCAGGGGAGCCAGGAGGATGAACCCCCTCGCCCTCGGTGCCGGTTTGGGACCTCTCAATAGTCCTCGAGGCCTTGAAAGCCCCCCCTTTCGAACCGCTCCGAAGTCTCATTGACCTCAAATATCTCTCCCTAAAAGCCGTTTTTCTGACCGCTCTTGCCTCAGTTGAACGAGTGGGTGCGACATTCACGCGCTCTCTTCGAACGTGTCGTGTCTCGAGTTTGGCCCTAACGACTCCGTCGTCATTCTCAAACCCAGACACGGATATGTGCCTAAGGCGATTGGCACACCCATTTAGAGCACAGGTGATATCCTTATCGGCTCTGCCCACCTCTGATAGCGAGCCCAATGCCAACCTCCTCTGCCCGGTCCGGGCGCTGAGAGCGTACATTACACGCGCTGCCACGTCAGACGGTCTGAGCAGCTGTTTGTGGCGTTTGGGGGACGCACAAAAGGCTTGGCCGCTTCTAAACAAACACTATCCAGATGGATAGTAGACGCTCATCGCCTCCGCCTATGCGGCTAAAAATCTGCCTTGCCCGCTCGGCGTCAGGGCTCACTCCACTCGAGGCATGGCCTCCTCGTGGGCTTGGTCCTGTGGTATTTCTATTCATGATATCTGTGTGGCCGCGGGCTGGGCTTCCCCGTCCACCTTTATCAGATTTCATAACTTGGAAGTACCGGCCTTACAGGCTAAATTACTAGCGGTCTAACCCGCCGCAGCGTTTAGCCACGCTTTATGGGGAATCCTTCAACCGGCTAGCCCCTTGATCTTCCCCTCCATTCTATGGAAACTTCCTATACTATGGCCCGCTATGCCGGCCGCCTCTTAGGCTTCATATTCTCACATAAACGGCGTCTGCCCTTTATTATCATTCTCCACTATTGCTCCTCCACCCTCCGGGGATGCTTGTGGTGACTGACCGGGCACGGCGTTGACCAGGGGTTCCCGTGGCGGTGAGCTAGCTTACGCAGATACGAGAGAACCTCTCGTAAGAGAACGAATCGGTTACCTAACGTAACCTCGGTTCTCTCTAGATGAGGGAACGAGTATTGCGTTCCCGGCCGTGCCCGCTCTAACAGCGATTCGCTTCATCACTATAAATCGTTGTTCCAAACCACGGAGAGTGCTTATATACACTCAAGCCACGCCCCTTTCGGCGGGCTTTGACGTAGCAAGCGAGCGTCGTCCGCTCATTGGGCGCCGGGTTCAGCGCCGCTCTCCGATTGGTTTGAGCACTTCCCAGAAACGAACCAATGAGCCTGCTAGTTAGCCCGCTCTAGGTCCTGCACCTGAGAAGTGCGTTGACAATGATTACAAATTATAAAAATTTTTGGCTTCAATTGTTCGGCAAAGAAGAATCTTTCCCGTAGCGTAAGCTAGCTTACGCAATACTCGTTCCCTCATCTAGAGAGAGTACAGAGGTTACGTTCAGTAACCGATTCCGTTTAGTGTGATTATTATATCTTATTTTTCAAGTTAACTCAACTTCTTTTTTTAGTTGCCTAAGCAATACTTAAGTTTAAAAGACTACCTGTTACTTGTTAGAAGATGCAAAAAAGTGTGCAAGTTGACTTTAAATTGGAGCAGATTAAGTTAACTAAGAGTAAACTAAAAATGTTGATTACCTGGTTTCACTAAAATGCATGTCTGAGCTGTTTTAACTGAAGGCAACTTGCATTGACTTATCTTAAAATATGCCATTGCCGTTGTTTTGTCTCAAGATGCACACCAGTAATGGGTTTTTTTTATTATTATTTTTTTTTAGGTACGTTTATAAAAGTTTACTTAAATCTGCTAATTGAACAAAGGACTAATTCTGGCTTAGTCTAAGCCCTGTTTGTGAAACCAGGCATGAATGTGATAGGTTGTCTTTTTTTTTTAAACTGAACCCCGATTAGTGAGGCATGTTGGCCTTATAAGATTAACGTGGGTGTCAGCTATAAAAAGGTGATACAAAAACACTCCGAATGTTTTTGTTTTTATTAAAAACCGCTGAAAATCTGTTCTAATCTAGGCCGCCAAAGTTATTTACGTCTCAATGCATTCTGTGCAGTAATGTGTAAAGGTTGTAGTCGGTTGAACCTAGCCGCCTGTAACTGCTTCGTTTATTGTTTTTCCAATGTACCGGCTAGCTAGCTAAGTTCAGCTAGCTAAGCTACAGTAGCGAGATGAACACTTCTGCCGTTCAGCCTTTTCAGTTTGAACCCAAGCACACCATAGGCTTAAATCAAGAGAATAACACAGTGTCTGTGCGACAACTGCTTGGCAATGCCAAGCAAGAACGACCCCATTTTGCTGTAAAGAGATCAGGGTAATCCATCAGCCGGAAGTTGAAGCCTCGCGGGAGTCGCCATTGTAGCAAAACTTCACCTGCTGTTAGCATCCCATTGACTCTCATTCATTTTGGTGTCACTTTGACAGCGAATAACTTCACATCAGAGGCGTCCAAAGACTTCATTTGTCCATTATTTATTTCTTAAAGAAAACACGACAATGTATAAAATGCTTCTATTACTTTGTATCTTACGTACGGGCCCGTGGGAGCCGTTTTAGTAAAAATAGGCAAAAGATTGCGTCATAACCACGGGACTCTGTCACACATTACTGTATAAACAGGAGGAGAAGCTCGCAGACAATCTTTTTCTGTCTATGAGGCAATCGGGGGGACATGGAGGCACAAAGTCAAGTTAGAAGCCCATAGATAGAGAGTCCATAAAAGCGAACTAGGCGATTCAGATTTATCTTGGCACAGCTACTAGAAGATATACGACTGTCAGACTGTCGTCATGCTCAGTTTGAGCCTGCGCAGTCGCTCAGACATCAGACAGGAAGTGCAATAATCAGGCTTCAAATCAATGGGGTCTCTGTATGTTTCGGAAGGGAATGATTCAGATTTCTCATGCTACAGCACTAGAAGACAGACGGGTTGCTCTCGTCACATCTACGTCGTCAAGCTCTGTTTGAGTCTGCGCGTCAGGGATGGAAGTGCTGAAAAAAATCGCCAAAAGCGGGCTTAGAATCTGTCTAAATGAAGTTCCAATGAGATCGCTCTGTCCATTTCTTATACTGTCTATTGATTGGTTGCATTGACAGTAAAAGAATTGGACACAGCGATCTCATTGGAACTTCATTGAGATCGATTGAACTCCGTTTTTTGGCGATTCTTAGCACTTCCATCCCTGACGCGCACACTGCAAACAGAGCTTGACGGCGATCAGGTGAGCGGAGCAACCCGTCTGTCTTCTAGTGCTGTGGCATGAGAAATCTGAATCATTCCCTTCCGAAACATACAGAGGCAGAAAGTGTGAATAGGAGCTGTCCATGAGTTCAGGAGAAGGAGACAGATTCTGCTAGGTATTCTGATTAATTATTTTGTCATTTTGTCTCCACGTTTCCCGATTGCGTGCAAGCTTTTTCTCCTGTCCATACGGTAATCTCTCTACTGTGCGACAGAGAGTCACGTGGTTATGATGCAATCGTTAGCATTCTTTCACTAAAACGGCTTCTACGGGGCCATAACATATGCTACAAGGTAATGGAGCAATTTATACATTGTCGTGTTTCTTTAAGAAATAAATAAAGGACAAATGGGGTCTTCAAACGCCTCAGATGTAAAGTTATTCGCTGTCAAAGTGAGGCCAAAATGAATGGGAGTCAATGGGAATGCTAACGCAAGTGAAGTTCTGCTACAAGATGGCAACTCAGCGAGGCTTCAAGTTCGGTCCGATGGATTACCCCCTTGAACCAATCAGAATGTAGAAGTGCTCCGTTTAAGAGAATCCCAGAGAATGCAGTCCTGTAAACTCTGGTTCCGACCACATTAGTTCCAAGCAAAATAGAGGAGGTTGATCATTTGAATTTGATAAGAGGGCATGCAACACTATTTATAGGCAAGATTTACGTGCTAGAACTAAAAAGGCTGAACGGCAGATGTGTTCATCTCGCTACTGTCAAAACTTGGCTAGCTACAACCTTTAAAAATCACCCAGAATGCATTGAGACATAAATAACTATGGCGGCCTATGATGAAACGGATTTTCATCTTTTTTTAATAAAATCAAAAACATTTGGAGAGTTAATGTAACACCTTTTCATAGCTGATGTATAGCCATGTTAATCTTATAAGGCCAACATGCCACACTAGTTGGGGTTCACTTTAAGTAAATTTACTTTTACAGTGTGGTCAAACGTTGAAATGTATTTTTTATTGAAGCTCAGTAAGTGAAAGATCACCAACAAAAGAAAAAGCATCATTCATAGAAATAATCTGAACACTATGCATACGACTGAAATAATGTACATGAAGTGTGGTGAAAAATAATATATATATATATATATATATATATATATATATATATATATATATATATATATATATATAATTTAAAATATATATATATATAATATAAGTATTTTCTGTTATATTTGTTCAAAACAAATGGGTAACACTTGCCTTCTTGGTTTGTTTTTCTTTGTTTCCTACAGATGCAGAAGATCCCGACTGCAGAAACAATCATCAGAGATCCAGCAGATCCAGCAGAGATCAACACTATGTACAATAAAGGTAGACCTTGATCTGTAATAGACATAATGAGTCATTAGTGTGAGTGAATCTGTCCGTACCATCTACAGCGAACACTATAGGAAATATCAGCTCTACACTATAACATGATAGATCAGCTCAGTGAACACATACACACGCACACATACATGATGAGTGCTGCTGTACCTGCACATGTGTGTCTGCAGAGTGTGTTGATGTCCAGATGTGTGGTCTGGTTGCTGATGGGATTGTTCAGCACACAGCTGTAGGTGTTTTTATCCTGATATTCCACCTCCAGAGGTAGAGAGAGACTGATGCTGAGATCACACACACTGATGCTGGACAATACACTCATTCCTGCGTACCAGGACAGAGTCGCATCACACACACTCAACACTGATGATGAACACACCACTGAACATGATGATGATGACAGTCTGAAGAGTCTACTGGTGATGACAGGAACAGGCAGGACGAGCTGAGAAAACATGAGCGAATAAATCAAATCAATCTATGTTCCATTCAATGTCTTTAGTGTGATCTCAAATGTTTTAACTGTATTATATCAAAAATAAAATAAGAATATTTAAAGGACCGGATCAATGATTCTCGACTCACCATAGACTGAAACACTGAATGTTTTTGATGTTATTTTCGCTGCCCTTATATCTAGTCGATAAACTCCAGTGTGTTCAGATGTGGTGTGTGTGATGGTCAGAGATCCAGTTTGATTGTCCAGCTTCAGTCTGTCTCTGAATCTCCCATCAGGAACATCATCAGATGTGGAGAAGACTCCAGCAGATCTACTGATTTCAGCTATCAGAGAGTTTTCAGCCCCATATTTCCACAGTATGTCGTCTTCCACGTATTTCAGTATCATCAGTGTTTAGAGTAACAGAATCTCCCTCCGTCACTGACACTGACTCACCAAACACACCTGGAGAACATGAACAGGTTTTGTCACAGTTTAAGATCTCTGTTGGCTTAGAAAGCATGCATTTAGCTCTATAGCTTTTAGATTTATTTTTTGTTAATTTAATGTGCACTGAACAACATTCAGAGCAGCAGCAGACAGTGAGCTATACTGTATGAACAAATACTTTCATCTTTACTGTGTCTTAACTGCATATGTCGCAGTGGAAGGAAAATAAAAGTGTGTCTACATAATATGGTAATTAAACCTTGAGAAGTACAAATTTAATTGTTGGATATTTTCAGTAACTCTGATATTTGTTACGACTGGTTGTGTGTATAAAAATGCTTATATAACTTACCAATCATATCGTCATCAGCAACAAACAGCAATAAAACAAACAGGTGAAACATTTTCTCCAAATGAAATGAAAAGTTCACACTCGAGCTGTTCATGTGGTGTGTGTGTGAATCCTCCCCCTGACAGAGTTTGACCTTCCTGTGGCACATGCGCACACACTGTTTTCATAGTTACATGCTTGTCTGGCCCTTATAAAGATTTTAACTGTTCTTAGTAATGGAAAACATTCTTCAGTTTTATTATCTATCTCAAATAGTGTTTGAACTGTTTTAAATATGTGAAAGTAGAAAATGGAATTTATGAATTTCCTAAATTTCTTTGCAAATAATATATTTTTGATATAAGTTATACGTTTTATGAAATAAATAATAGCTATATATTACACTATTGTTACTTTCGAAGCTGATTAATATTGCTGCAGCAGATTCTATTCTATGTCATATGGTACAAAACCTTCACCTGATATTATCTATAGTGTGAGTTACCATTTTTGGAAAAGGATATAATTTACATGTGTGAGTCCAAATGTCTTGGAGATATCTCCTGGAGTAAGAATGCTGAGCTCTGTTGTAAAATAAAGCCTAACACTTCTGACATCGAAGATCTCCGGAGAGCCATCTTTAAAAGAGAGAAACCACAACACTCTCAACTCGAGTTAAAAAATAAAAAACAGCAAAAAACTCACATTACCAGTCATGACACTGTCCCCTGAGTCAAACTGAAACTGCTGTGGTCGGTTTTTTCAGAAACGTGGTTTGATCTGCTGGATGGAAAAAACATCTTGCAGATGAGAGTGGTCTTTTTTTCCTTGTGTGTTTAGTTAGGTGAAGGGTTTCTTTCCTGTCCTTCTGTTATGAACATCACTGTCTGATCTAACATTAATAAAAATATATATATAAAGTTTTTTTTTTTAAATTCTACAATAACGTTAAATTTTGCTCTCTCTGACATTTTCTTATTGCACTTTTGTTTGAGTGTTGTTCTCCCCATTGTTCTTCTTTGTCCTTCTTGTTTAATGCAGAGCAGGGCTGGCTTAACACTTCTGCTTGGGCCTCTTTTCCCTCCAGCCAGTAAATCATGTGAGGAGTGATGTCACTGCTACACGACTTTGGCTTCCTGCTCACTGATCATAAAGTGACCAAGGTTAACGCTGCAGTATGCCTGCAGGGGAGGAGAGGCCGTTTTAAGTAATGGATTTCAATAAAGAAGAGGCTCCACTGGCTTGAATAAAATGCTTTTGACGAAAACCAGCAGATCTTTTAATGAATCAACATTCTTAGGCTAATCTTCAATGTTTGCCATCAAAAAATAATAATAATGATGATAAAAAATCTGTTTTATAAGAAATGTCATAGACAAATTCCTGCACTTCTCATTCATTTAATCCAAAACAAATAATTCCCTATTATATAGTATGCAAAAAACAGTATGTCAAAAAGAGTAGTAAAACCAAAACTACTACCAAACTACTTCTGTCATCTTTCACGCACACACACACACACTCCCGATTACACCCGCCCATTCATTCCCAGCTATTTCTCACTCCCCATCGCATCATCCTTATCCCCATATTCACTTTAATTAGGCTCTCTACTTATTTAGTCACCCTTTTTCCTCTGCCATATTATCGTTTGAAGTCACTGATGTTTTTGACCTCTACTTCTAGATCCCCGTCTTGTTAAGTGCTCCGTTGTACATGTCTAACTCTGGTTATTTGTCGCTTGTCGTTTGTCCGGCTTCCCGCCGTTATGAGCTGATATCATGGACCATCTGTATCCAGCCCTGGGTCTGCAGTTATCTGTCCCCACGAAGACGCTTCTGTTTGTTGCCACCCACGCCATCCCTGAATTATTTATTAGAAGACTTTGTTTGATATTGCCTACGGCATCTCTGTGTTGTATTAAAGAGACTGTTTACCTGCTATCGCGTTTGGGTCCTCTCTCGTTATCCGTGACCCCAAAGTCAGAGGCTGCATCCTTCGAAGGGTCCAAAGGTCAAACAAGTGTTGATAAATGGGACGCCATACGGAGGGCTGTTGTTGTTCCTAGCAACTGTAACAGCAACCGTTGATGAGTAGCAGTAATGTTTAAAATTATATTAAACTGTCTGAAAACAAAACAAAACTGTCTAAATATGTCCATCATGGTCCATGAGAAAGAAAGACAGATTTACACAATACAAGACTTTTCTTTTTGATTGAACTAGGGTCATACATACTGTACCTGTGTCCTGTTCAAGTGCAGGTGATCATGTCCAATCACACAATACAAGCACAATAATTAAATTAAATGATATAAAATGACACTAAAACAGCACAATCCATCTTCCTCTATGCATGAAATGCACATAATTTGGTAGTAAAAACAATCAACCTCTCAAATGCTTTTACAAAAGATAGTATGTTTCTCTTTTCAATATTTTAGTTACAACAAAGTACAAAGAAAAACATTCACTTTCATGAAAGACATTCCATTGTATCAAACATTTAAACCTATATAAATGTTAATAATTTAAACGATAAATTACAAAAACATATATTTAGCGTTTTGTAGCTGCTTCAATCCACAGTGTCTTTCAGTGCAGGTCAGTTACAGTTTCCTTCAGATGCTCACTGGCTCTTACAGTGAGAGTCCCATCATCACCACCAGAGGGCACTCCACCCGGACTATTGTCATTCCCTCATGAAACTACATTTCCCATAACTCTCTGCCTGGACTCAACATCCTTATTGCATCCACCTGTCTCTCATTACCTTGTTTAAATCACTTGAGTCAAGGCAAACAGGAAATGTAGTTTCATTAGGGAATGACAGTAGTCCAGGGTGGAGTGCCCTCTGCTGGTAATGATGGAAACTCTCACTGGTAATCGTGACACTTACAGTATAGAAATATCCATCTTGGATTCACAGACAGTTAATAAATTAATTTAAACAAAACATTTGATAGATCAACATCATGTTGTTTACATACACGAATAATCAATAACCGGACTGATGGCTAAGTTGGATTGTAAAACCTTTCAGTAAACAGTTTATGTACCGATACATTTCATGGTGTTTCTGGAATAATTATGGTCAAAAGCCAAAGGTAACCATTAACTTTTCAAAAAGTACTTAGTTCTTACACTTGTAAACACTTGATTAAAAATTACAATGCGTACATGTGCAGTGCTGTGATGTTCACGAGATTACGCATGTTAATGTCAAGTCTCACGAACTGGTCAATGGAGGACACTCTTGACATATATTTCAAGCAAAAAGGCAAATATACTTGCGATTAGACAAATGAAGAGTTGCAGATGCAAAAGCCTCTAAATGCCATTTGAAATTTTCTTCTAAAATGACCATTTTTATCAAGCTTGTGTATTTAAGTTCAGTAATTTCACTTAAATGACAATTAATAGGTAATCTTCATTGCCATTTAAGTGAAATTACTGAACTTAAATATACAAGCTTCAATAAAAATGATCATTTTAGAAGAAAATTTCAAATGGCACTTAGAGGCTTTTGCATCTGAACTCTTCAAATGTAAAAAAACTCAAACAGAAAGCAACAAAAAGATAGACATAATAAGAGTTATAATCCTGCATCGTTCCTGTCTGGATAATTTTGCAGTTGTAAAAATCTGGGAATCCTAAAGCACTCTTGGTTTCACTGCTGGTTATGGGTTGCTTTGTTCAAAGTTGAGTAGAACGAAGTTTTGTAAAACGGAAATTTTACTGTTATCCTGACGCTATTTCTCCATGAGCTTTGAGAATTTTAGCTGATCCACTTCCACTTTCTTTCCCCATCCCCCTAATTTATGTTCATGGTCCCTTTCAGTGAAAATATTAAAATAATAAATAATGTTTAATGTGAAATCCCATTAGTCTCAGTTACTGAGGTGTCTCACTATCATTCACCTGTGGAGTCTCAGTCTTATCTATGGGACGTCCCTTTATCATCATCCATCAGTGGAGTCTCAGTCTCATTATCATCATCCATCAGTGGAGTCTCAGTCTCATTATGGGTCCCATGTTCATCATCGACCTGTGCAGTCTCAGTCCTCTGATTAAGGGGCAGTTCTTCTGTGACATCATTCTCCTGAAAGAAAGAAGCAGATTCACAGAAGTTCAAACACATGTTCAGGATTGATGATTCAGTTACACACAGTTGTTCTCTCTAGATGTTTGTGAATGTAAAGACCCTGTTCTTCATTCTGAAGTATAACAGCACAAGATCAGCGCTCTCTTAAATAAGTCTGTTATTATTGTTTCTATGTAATGATTTCTAAGCTCAATCAGACACACACAGTTCTCACAGATCTGAATCTGTAGTAAAGTCAGTGTTTTACAGACAGAGATTCAGAGCTCACAGTATCTCACCTGAGGATGATCATCTCGCCGTGTCCTGTTTCCTGTTTAAACAATAACAACAAACTCTTACTTTGGTCAATTAGAATAAAAATACATGTTTTGTGCAATGAATCTCTTATTTCTATTACAATCAGCTGTATATAATACTTGCCTGTTTGTTTTGATCTGTGGTGACGGTAAATCCCAGCAGCCACTGCCACAAGCAGAATAACAGCACCAACACCAGCAGCACATATTACTGGTATAACACTTATTTCTGATCCAACAGCTGAAGGCGAACCTGGATCTGGAACAGCTAAAGACACACAGACATTATTACTGTAGATCAACTGATAATCAACCGATCTACTAATACTTTTCAATAAATTTTACAACTTGCTGCTTTGGTAATCACACTCTTAGAAGAAAAGGTTCTATATAGAACCTTAAAAGGTTCTAAAGTGCGACGTATTTGGAACCCCTAAAATGCAATGCATGAATGATCACAAAATTCAAGATATGGGGGTTAAAAAATGTAATTAATCAATATCACACGAAGAGTGCCATTTCAGTTTTTATCCTCCAAAAATCTGCATGAAGTTACTACAACAGTTTAATAAACAATAATTTAATAACAACTACAAAATGTTGCAGAATAATGTAATATATGAATGAATAAAACCTTTATGCCAAAAGTGTTCTTTCTTGTCATTAATGAACCTATTTTAGCATAAAATGTCCTTTGGAGTTGAGTAAAGAACCCTGTGCTACATATATAAACCCCTTTTTTTGCATTTTTAAGATACTGATTTAATCAATAAAATGTGCCTTCTGATTTTAATGAGTTGTTGAGTCCAGCATCAAGGACTGTGAGCTCAACAGAAAACATGTTCACAGGAAAACCAGACTAATATTATGCATTTTTATGTTGTGAGGGTGATAGAGACGATCTCAGATTATATAGTAATGTTATAAAAACAGGTCACAGTGAAAACATTGACTAATATATTGAAGTGTAAAGACTCACCAGAGACAGAAACACTGAAGATCCTCAGTGATGCTGAATCTGCTGTTGTTGATCTGTAGTTTATATTCTCCAGAGTGTGTGTTTGTGGTGTGTGTGATGGTCAGAGATCCAGTCTGATGATCCAGCTTCAGTCTGTCTCTGAATCTCTCTTTACACTGATCATCTGTACAGATCTGACTCTGGTCTCTGTTGATTTCAGCGATGCGAATCTCATTAAAATACCATGTCATCACATCATTTCGTTTTTTTATCACACCAGGATCTAACGTGACAGATTCTCCCTCCACACACTTTCTCTTTTCATCTCGTTCAGCAGCAGAAACACCTGAAACACAAACCAACAAATAGACTTTAGAGCAACATGTATCCATGGTTTTGCATTTACACAGTAATTTCACATCAAATCGTCATTTAAACAGATGATAAGTGATCTGAGACAGCATTAGATTCTGTAATCTGTTCATAATGATGTAAACTGAGCTTACGTCTAAATATTTCACTTTTAAAGTGACTGTATATTAAAGTGACATATGGCTAAGATCTTCTGTTGTGTTAAAGCATTTCATTAACAACGCAGTTTTTGCATAGCTGACCACTGTAGCCAATCACAGACGAGACCACACCAGCCAACCAGACTGGTTTAAACCGCACAGAAGAGTTTTGTTCACTGACTCGCATAATGAACAACAAAGGCTGCGGATAAAATATGTTGGCAGGATGTCTGGATCAAATATTTCTAATGTCTGAGATGCTTTCATATGGCTGATTTTTTTACAGTAGCACAGATTCATTCCAGAATGACAAATCTTCTGAATACTTGTTTTATGACACACCCTCATGAAATTCCAATGATCGCTATAGCAATGTTACTGTTTTTATTTACTGACATAAATTCGTTTTGGGGTTTTAGGTTTGATTGAATGTTCAAAAACACCTCATAATTGCTCTTTTCCCAGTCTGTCTATAACACTGAATAGAACATATTTAACCCTTAATCACTCTTAAAAAAGGACAACACTTAAGGTCTTTGGGGTCATTTTGACCCCAGACTTTTAAAGAGTGATTGCATAAGGAAATATACATTTTTTATATGGAAAACTATATATCATTTTTTAAATTCACTTCTCAACTAATCATTTATGCTGTGTTTTTTTTGAATTTTTTACGTTTTCTACCTATTTACTGCACAATTACATGACTAGGCCATAAATTGGCACATGAAAAATGATTTTTTAAAGAAAAAAACACTTAAATTATGATGATAATTAAATCTAAACAGTTTTTGGACATTGCTCTATGTGTTAGGGATAGAATACTACCATCTGGTTGTTAGTCGAAAAACAGTTTCTTATAGTTAAGGAATTAAAGTGCAATGAACACATCTATCCAATAGGGGCTCCATAGAGACTCATTCATTTTCACTTAATTTTTCTTGATGCTTCAAATTCTCCTCACAACTTGATATATATGATATATATATTTTGTGAATTGCACAAAATATTTTTTGTCAAAATTAGAGTTTGTTGTTGTTGTCTGATATATTTTGAATTATTTGTTTATGCAAATTATTATACATACATTTGCATAAATATTACAAATCAGCACTATGACATGACTGTATTCACACACTTCATTTTAGAAAATTATTTATCAACAATTATAATTTTTTTAGAACAAGACATTTTAAGAACAAAATAAATTTAATAAACCAAGTAAATAAACCAATATAATACAAAACAACAGCACTAATAAACTGTAATGAACAGGATGCATACATGTGTGTGTGTGTGTGTGTGTGTGTGTGTGTGTGTGGCTCTGTGTGTGTGAGATAGAAAGCTCATTCCACTTTGTGTTTATGCTCTAGGACCAGACCTTGATTTAAATGCATTTTTTTTTAGATTTATGCCAGTTTTGTTTGTTTTATTTGCCAATTTCTGTAAAAATGCTCTCTGTTGCAGTCATGACATGTGTGTGTGTGTGTATGAGATAGAAAGATTGTTCTACTTTCTATTTATGCTCTAGGACCAGACCTTGGTTTATATGTGGAACATTTCAGATTTATAATGGATTTACTTTTAATTTTTTTAACAAACAAAATAAAAAAAGTCATTTTTTTCATTTTCCCATTCATTTTCAATTGGGGTCATTTTGAAGACCTTAAATGGTAAATTTTTTTTACACACCTTTAGAACAACCGAATCGGACCCAGTTTTTTTGTGCATGTTTAGATAGATTATTAAGGAAAAGTCACTGAGTTTCATGGCCCTGAAATGAAGGGAACATTTAAAGAAAAATCAAGGAAAAGTCCAGTGGGGTCATATTTACCCCAAAGAGTGATTAAGGGTTAAGGACTCACCATTGACAGTAACATTGAAGTTTGTGCCACTGTTGCGGCTGTTCAACGATAGCTGATATTCTCCAGAGTCTGTGTTTGTGATGTTTATGATGGTCAGAGATCCAGTCTGATGATCCAGTTTCAGTCTGTCTCTGAATCTCTCTTTACACTGATCATCTGTACAGATCTTACTCTGATCATTCATTGATTTCAGCTATACGAATCGCTATTAAAGTACCATCTAATTCTGTCTTGTTGGTTCATTTCAACACCAGTGTTTAGAGTGACTGAATCTCCCTCCATCACTGACACTCGGTCGTCATCAGCACCAGACGAACCTGAATCAATTGACATATTGGCACAAAATTATACAACAGGAAAGTGCTGTGAAAAAAGTTTTTCTATAGGTCTTTAAGAGTGTAAGTAAAGAAAAATATGACTGTATTCACCGAGTGGTTCAAGCCACAGTGAATTTTTTATTTATTTATTTATTTTTAAATAAGTGAAACATGACTTTATCACACTTGGCAAAAATGTGATTTGGCATGGATCTTAAAAACTCATCAGCTGCCAGACTTGATCAGCCTGTATGGCAAGAAATGCTGTAATACGAGATCTTGTTGCTGGTAACATGAGGAAAGTGTAAACATTGATAATTTGCATTTAGCCTACTATTGACACTGCTAAAATACTGAGCTAGATACAATCGGCAAACATCCTTTTAAACTGTGCACAAGTTAAAGTCCGCATCTAGTGTTTTTTAAAGCTACATGCCATGTGTGTAATAGAGGGAAGCACATTTTGATGAACGTGTCAGGACAAATGCAGGAGGAAACACGATTGTGTCATTTACTATGTGTTTGCCCATCAGAACTATGAGATCTACAAGATTTGGGATAATTGTCTCGTTTAGATCTCGATGTTTCCAGCACATGATGGACATTTGTAACTACACACATGTGATGATCTCAATAATGTAATACTAATTCAAAGCAACTTTTTCTAAAATTGCAATGGGAAATGCATTGAATAATTAAATGAGACTCACCACTGACAGAAACACTGAAGCTCCTCATGATGCTGAATCTGCTGTTGTTCATCTGTAGTTTATATTCTCCAGAGTCTTCAGTTGTGGTGTGTGTGATGGTCAGAGATCCAGTCTGATGATCCAGCTTCAGTCGGTCTCTGAATCTCTCTTTACACTGATCATCTGTACAGATCTTACTCTGATCTCCAGTGCTTTCAATGATGAGAATATCATTAAAATACCACATTATCACATCATTTGGGTTTGTAACTACACCAGGATCTAAAGTGACAGATTCTCCTTCCATTCTCTTCATTTGATCCAGTTCAGTAGCAGAAACACCTGAAACACAAACCAACACGAAACACTAAAAAATCACCAATGGAAATTATTTAGAATTATTTCAAATCAAACTAAGCTGTTTAATGACTAATATACTATATATACTAATATAGTAATATACTATGACTATAATGAATAATCCACTAATGACTCACCACGGACAGTGACATTAAAGATTTGTTCTGTGTTGCGGCTGTTGATCATCAGTTTATATTCTCCGGAGTGTGTGTTTGTGATGTTCGTGATGGTCAGAGATCCAGTCTGATGATCCATCTTCAGTCTGTCTCTGAATCTCTCTTCACACTGATCATCTGTACAGATCTTACTCTGATCGTTCATGATTTCAGCTATACGATCGATATTAAAGTACCATCTAATTCTGTCTTGTTGGTTCATTTCAACACCAGTGTTTAGAGTGACTGAATCTCCCTCCATCACTGACACATCTTTATCAACATCATATGAACCTTTAGAGAATAAATATACAGTTCATTATTAGTCACTTCTGAGGCTAATGGGACAAAGTGCTCTGAAAATGATCAAGAAATGTGTCTGGATTCATAATGTAACATGTAATCAAACAGCAGAAGAACATCACTGACTCACATATTCACTCCTAAAACAAACATTATCTCATGCATCTTAAAATAATACAAGCAATCCTGAATCATATCCTCGCACATACTATTTGTGCATTCATATATACAAAATCATATTAGATACATATTTGCTGCCTATAAATTTTAAACTACGACAATTTTCAACGCTGCAATTTTTATCTCTGCACAAAACACTGTCTAAAATGTGTAAAACAATAATCAATGTCATCGTAAACAGTTAAGAAATAATACATTTCTGTCAAATGAAGCACGACAAGCGCCATTTGTTTATTCACTATAAGAGAGAAAGTGATGTCTTTCTTACCTGGTACGATGAATACACTCAATATGAGCAAAACAAAGCCATTCATTTTCACCACTTTTTCTTTTACCGTGAAATGAATGCGGATTCATTTACTCGTGACCACGGCGCCGAAGTGAAAGTTATTTAATATAAATTGGTGTGACGCTTGTGTTTCTGTTTCGTCATGAAAGCCGGTCACTGGGTTAATGACTGTCGTTTGTAAGTGTGTTGTCAGGTTGGTTTAGATACGCCTCGTCTCGAAATGTGGACGAGTGTAGAAGGTGAGGAGAGTACATAAACTTCATATGTAGGCTAATTGAAGTTCTGTTACTTTTATAGACCATTTCACAAGATGTAAACAACACTGGTCCAGAAGCACTTCCTGTTTCAGTTTTTTAACACTACATAAAAGCTGGGATAAAATACAACCAACAGAACATTTAAAACTAAATCATCTTTAAGATGTTTTCTTTACATGTGAAATAAAGAAAACAGTTACAAACTGAAACAGGAAGTGTTTCTGGATCAACGTTGTTAACATCTTGTGAAATGGTCTATATGTAGGCTAATATTAATATGAAGAACAAGACATTTAAATTAAATTTGTTCATCCCATCGTAAATAAGTGGTTTCCATCCTTTTTTAGTTGGTCACATAAAATCAGTTAGAGTTTATTATTATTTTTTAAGTTCCCAATGCTTGTGACCTCATTTGACCAGCATATTTACACTACAGGACTTGCCCTTCTTTGAAAATGTTTCAATGAAAAAAAAATTGATTTTATTTTTTTATGACTATCTTACATCCTATTTTAAAAGTCATCCATATACAATATATTTACTCTATAGGGGAGCGGGTATACACCTTAGTTTGTGTAGCCTACATTGGGGTTTTCCCGCATTCATTTCATACATGTCTAGAACAATTATGAGGTTTTGTTTTATTAATACTGTGTATACTTTTGTCCTGAAATCCCCAGAAAACTTTAAGTGAAATGTGACAACATGCCCCATAAGCCCCATATTGTAACTGTTACAGTGTCTGGTTGTGTTCCCTTGTTTATCACTAGAGGTCCTCGTTCTCACGGTGTCTTTCACATTTGACTTCATTTCCCAGCATTCTCTCTGTCACTCATCAGTTCACTGCACTCAGCTGGTTTGGTTTGATTATTTTGATTTTGACTGTTGACTACGATTTTGGATTGTCATTTATTAATAAAACTACTGCGATTGGATTTCTTTTCCTGTGTGTGGTTCGTGACTGTAACATGACAGCTTAAACTGCTATCTGATATAATAATAATAATAAAAAAAAAACAAGTCAAACTAAAATATGTTCTCAATAATTTTTTTTTAACTTTTTCATATAAAATAATGGTATTTTTAATAATTAAAAATAAAACATTTGTTGAGTGTTTTATTTTTAATTATTAAAAATGCCATTATTTTATATTAAAAAACGCTTTCACTGGACTTTTTGTTTTGTTTGTTTTATATTTATCATTTTACGATTTACTGCATCCCACGTGACATCATAAAAGTTAATTGTTTAGTAGCTACTGCTAATGTTTATATGCATTCTCTTTTCTGTTCTGTGTAGGATAGATGTCAGTGAGGTTTAAAACCGCAGCACAAGAACCGTGACATACAAACTAAACACTGAAAAAATGGCCCCTGTGATGCACAAGATCTTTGTCAATGATATCGCACCAGATTTCCGAAGAACAACCACTGCCGGTTTCAGTTTGAAACTGAGCTGCCCGTGGCACACTTTAGTATGACTGGCAACCATGTGAGATAGTGGATGGTCTATATGATTATAAAACCATTTTTAAAATCCATAAGATATATTGTATCATGAAAATTATATCATGAAACTTGTGTAAACTACATGTCAGAAACGACCTATCAGAAACACTCAGTGTTAAATTATATGAATGTTTTCCATTTGATAAAAATAAAGAACAGTTAAAGTCTTAACAAATGTCTGAAGACCAGTTATATGATTTGTACATAGATTATACACACACTCAGAGTGTGTGAACTATAAAAGTCAAACCGTGAGAGTATACACACACCAGAAGATGGTTATCAGCAGATAGTCATTTTAGGTCAGCCGTTTCACTGAACAATTGAAGAAAATGTTTCATCTGCGTGTTTTGTTCTGCTTGTGCTACTGCCGTCTGATTAGTAAGTAACAAATATATTTTTATGGTCTAGTTGTCCGTTTCTCAGTAATAATGCTGCTGCTAGTTTATAATAGTATTTTCATTTGCAGTTCTTGTCTAAATTAAATTAAACGCATATTGTTGTGAGATCTACTTTGGATTCAGGTCTCTGTGAGTGTGTTATCCCAGCAAACAAATTTAGGTTCTGGGAACGTTAGTTTTTGGTTCCTAGAACGTTCCTAGAACTTTCCCTTAAGGTTAAGGAAACATTCCTGGAACATTCTCCTTACATTATAAATGGAACCTAAAAATAACGTACATGGAACGTTGCTATAAGGTTCTTGTTTGGTTGCCAAAACCACATTCGGAACGTTAGGAACGTCTGTGCTGGGATAATGCGCCGAATGTAAAAATATGAAACTATTGAAAGTGTCAAGTACAATTAAACGTGAAGTTTTACTGTAATTCTCTTTTGCGTCAGTTCAGTTCACATTTAAAAGTTACTGACAACTAGCTGATTTCATGCTTAGTAAACCAACTTGACCATTAATCTGTGGAACATCTATTCATGTTCTCCAGGTGTGTTTGGTGATGCCGTGTCAGTGATGGAGGGAGATTCTGTTACTCTAAACACTGATGATAAAATACATGAAGATGATGATATACTGTGGAAATATGGAGCTGAAAACTCTCTGATAGCTGAAATAAGTAGATCTGCTGGGATCTTCTCCACATATGATGATGTTCCTGATGGGAGATTCAGAGACAGACTGAAGCTGGACAATCAAACTGGATCTCTGACCATCACACACACCACAACTGAACACACTGGGCTCTATGAAGTAAAGATGAGTGGAGCAAAACTGACATCAAAAACATTTAATGTTTCTGTCTATGGTGAGTGGAGATTCTTCTTAAAACTTTCAAGTATTTTTAAAGGGATATTTGGGGTTGAGTAAGTTAAGCTTAATCGACAATCCTTAGTGTTTTGTATTGTGAGTATTTTAACGTGTACAGATTGACTCCTTTTACTTCCATTTTAAAAGTCCGAGTCTACGCAGCAAACAAATTTAGGTTCTGGGAATGTTAGTTTTGGTTCCCAGAACATTCCTAGAACTTTCCCTTAGGTTCCCAGAACATTCTCCTTACGTTATAAAAATGGAACGTAAAAATAACCTACATGGAACGTTCGTATAACGTTCTTGTTTGGTTCCCAAAAAAATAACCCCATGGGACTATTCGGGAACGTTAGGGGAACGTTCTGTGATTTTTGCTTTTCTGCTGGACAAATGTAAATACAAGTAATCAATATCATGCGTCACAAATGCTGTTGATTGAGCTTAACTCATGCTGAGATACTGAGATAACTCTGAATGTTCCTTGAACTATTTGCATATTGGAATGTCTACTTATTTTACATATTTCTGTCTTTTCTCTCATGTTTTCCAGCTCATCCTGTCACTCCTATCATTACCAGAGATTGTTCATCATCATCATCAAATTGTACATTGCTGTGTTCGGTGTGGAATGTGAATCATGTGACTCTCTCCTGGTACGCAGGAATGAGTGTATTGTCCAGCATCAGTGTGTGTGATCTCAGCATCAGTCTCTCTCTACCTCTGGAGGTGGAATATCAGGATAAAAACACCTACAGCTGTGTGCTGAACAATCCCATCAGCAACCAGACCACACATCTCAACATCACTCAACTCTGTCATACATGTGAAGGTACGACAGCGCTGATATTAGTGTTTATTTACTGAGTTCTCTGATTTTGTTATAGATCAGACACATTCAATTCCATTTGGTCCATTACAGATCAAGGCCTACCGTTATTGTTCATAGTGTTGATCTCTGCTGAGATCTCTGATGATTGTTGCTGTAGTCGTGATTTGCTGCATCTCCAAGAAATGTAGAAAAACAGGTCAGAAGTGCAAGCAATTCATTTGTACAAATAATTATAGTTTTTAACACACTTTTTTTAACATATCTGTGATTATATTTAAAGTAATTCAAACCCAGGATGAAGACAGAACTGATTCAGCATTGAGTAAACCAACAACACCAAAAACGGTAAAACCATTTATGACATTACTGCAAGAACTTTCATTCATTTAGTCTTATCAAAGCTTTATGTTCAGCATCAGGTGGTCACGTCCCAGGATCGTCATCAACCGACGTTTAAGGGGACCCTAAAAAGGCGGGTATTGAAGTATGGTCAAAAGACGTCCCAAGACGTCAGTTATATGACGTCTATGAGACTGTGTTAGCTAAAAAGATAATTAGTAATAAAAATGTTTCAAAAGCAATGATTGATCAACCAGGTTCCCAAAGAAGGGCAATGAGTCTTGGTGTTGGTCGTCTTGGTGTTGATGCAATTGCAATGCATTCGAAGTCATCGGTGGCTAAGGATGTGTAAACACATGCAAATCTATTGGCAGATGGCAATCCATGACGTAACACATGAAGCGCTCATGCAAATAAAAGAGTGCCCAAGTTACACATCATGATCTCTTTTATCTGAAAGAGATGTGTAGGCATGGATTTGGGTCATTTGATCCATGCAGTGTAAATGAGGCCTAAATGGCCTGGTCGACCAATTGGCTCCACCTTGACTCCTTGCCCCCTCGGCTCCACCAGGGACATTCGTTCTTACGGGTCAACCGGGCTCCTCCGTTCTTTCGGCTGCTCTTGGTCAGTCGTTGCTCTGCCTATGCCACAGACTTCCAGGCCTTTGTAAAACCCAAAGTATGGCAACAAGGTGCAACTAAGACGTTTCTGAGTGTCACCTCTTTGCTGCTTGGTGTTGACGTTGTGGGGAACACAATACCCACTACACCATGCTGAGGAAATGCCTGCTTAATAGGTTGCACAAGATCAACTTACTTTACAGAATTATTTAGAGTCAAAAGCAAAGTGTCCCAAGCAGAACAAATTCTGTCCTGAGAGGCTCATCGGGAGCAGCCAACTAAAGGGAGAATGCAAACGTCTCTGGCTAGCTAGTGAAGGGCAGGCTACAAACTGCAGAAATGGCACCACCCAAAGGGGAGCAATGTCCCTCCTGAATAGATTTATAAAGGGAGGGAGAAAACGAGAATATGGGACATATCGTTTTTCTTTAAAAGGTCCTGAAGCTTTCAATCACCAGGCTCAATACCCATTGGGAACCAGAGGTGATATTAAACCTTACTTCAAATCCGAATAAGTAGTTGGGGAGGGTGGAATAAGAATTGGATGCTATATCCATTCTTATTTATTCACCTCTGACTATGTTACACAGTGGTTGCATGAAATGAAACAGGATCTTAGAAGGTTTAGAAGAGGAAGTGGAGGGTTCAGGAGGTTACTCGAACCTTTGCGGGAGTTACTTCCTGAAAGCAAATGACTGCACTCTTGCCCCCCTGAATCTCACTACCACTGCCTCAACAGAGTTGCCAAAGAGTCCCCTGAGCGAGATCGGGGCATCAGGAGAAAAAGATGTTCACCTTCCTTTTAATTCCGGACAGAATAAGCTAAAGGTGCCTTGTCGTGACTACCGACTGCCCGGAGAGCCAAAACTGTGGTCTGGTGCAGTTCAGCCACCGCCTCTGGTGACAATCCCTGCCCTTTTCTAAGTCCCTAAGCACGTCGGTTTGGCATGACTGTAAAACTGCCAAAATGTGCCCCTGAGCCTGACCTGGCGCCCCATATTCCTTACCCATGAGCCGCAAGGTGGTTTGACATGGCTTTGACGTTAAGGATCCTAACCATGTGAGATATAGCTATCCGCTGTCTGTTTCCACAGGGAGCATCCTCACACACCCTGCTCACATAATTCCTCCACATTAGAATAATTTGGATTCTGGAAGGGAAAAATACATGCCTACACTGTTAGAAGAAATGGTTCTATTTAGAACCAGAAATGGTTCCATCCCCCACTTCATATATGGAACTCAAAAATGGTTCTATATAGAACCATTTTTGTTTGGTAAAAGGTTCTATTGGCCAAGCATGGAAACCCAGGGTTCTATATGAACCCAGAGGAACCCTTTTTTTAAGAGTGTATAGAACCTTTTAGGGGTTCCAAATACGTAGTGCTGATAGAACCTTTTAAGGTCCTATATAGAACCTTTTCTTCTAAGAGTGTATAATAGTTTCTTCCAGATCCAACCCTGGCCCGCCAGGAAGCGCTGGTCCAATCAAGCCACAAGCGACTCCCTGATGTTTACAAGCACAAGTCAAATTCAACCTGGCCACTATTTCAAGCAACTTCCCATATGCTCCCACATGGAGGAACACACTTCCTGAAACTCTTTCTTTCCATGCACACATTACAACAAACAGCTCTTGAAGACAAAAAAGCTGATGTTGAGTAACTTAGGCATTGTTTTATGCACACATGTGCTCCAACATCAGTAACAATTTGAAGTTGCAATGTGATGTATTTAGTTTAAGGACAGTCCATTTCTAGTTTGGATGTGCTGCTGTCCACCTACAATACTTTTTAATTTACGCATCATAAATTGATTGCTATGAATATTTCGTTACGCATGTCAAAATCCAGTCTGTGGTCTATCTCTGGCCTCCCAATTGAAATAATCTTTTGTTTGAAATCATATGTAAACAGTTCTAATAAATCGGTTTGCTATTCTAAAATAATCCATACAACATACGTTTTATATCATTTGATTGTCTTTGGAAAGAAAGTAGGACAGTAGTCCTACTAAGTAGAAAGTAAGAAAGCAGTGTTAGCATGTTAGCTGTGTCCTCGAGCTGCATCTGCTCTGTGGTTTATCATTCTGACCTGAAATGCAACCATTGATTGCTTTGTAGATGTGCTACAACAATCGTTGCTGTTGCTTTTGTGTGAAAGACAATCATTATCAGCTCAGATGACAGCATGGCTATCATGAAAATCTTTCAACGCTTGGGGCGTTTGATGTCACTTCCTCTTGCTGCTCCTAGTTTTATATCTATATTACTGAAGTAAATGATTTCATAGAATAGTTCTGTCATATTTACAGGTTCCTGATTGTGCCTTTGTTTCCTTTCAGAAATTAAAGATGGAGGCTGTGTATGAAAATGTCCCCAAAAAGCGATGATCAAATACTGTATCTAGAGTTCATTATATCTCTCACTTTGTTAATTATCTGATATGTCTGTTTTTACTTTTTGTATCACATCTTTTGGTATTATTGTGATGTATAAAATGTTGTTTTAATTTAAATGTTACTAATATCATATATAATACAGGAACTTTTTAAGTTTTTAGTTTAGTCCATTATTAAATATTAATCCCATCGTTTACTGTTCTCCTTTGTGTCATTTACTGTTTCTTGTTTTATTATTTTTGCTAAATGTTATTGAAAAATTGGCCTAGCTTAAGACCTTTGACCAAATCCAGTCAAAATATAAGATTCTGAACCAGACATACTTTCAATACAGTTCAGAAAAATAATTTAAAAACACTCATTCCCCTCTTTATTAAACCCTTTAACTTTTAAAGCCAAATAAATTAGCAGTTCCCACTTAAGATACGGACTACTACTGAAATTGGCACAGACTAGAGAACATCAACTGTTGTTAAAGATGGATGTGTGTAGACGCACTTGTGTGTATAAGCTATAGTCCTCAATCTCAATCAGAACGTATATAAGACGAAGCAAAGATTGAGTTCCACGGCAGATTCTTTCCCAAGCATTGATTTATTCAAGTGAATCTACGGGTCATTTATAATTTGATCTAGATGTGTGTTTACATGGGTGGTTTCTGCAACCCAATAAGAATAGAAATGAATAATACAGTCAATGAAAATAATAAAGCAACATAAAATTAAAAAAAAAACACAAGTGTATAGTATAAAATATAAATTTACACCCGGTAAAATGCGCTCTTATCTATTTCCCCCATATCTCTTCATAGGTTTTTAATGCACTACAACATAGAATAGTGCATTAAAGTTAGACTAAGAATACAACAAAAGTGGAAACGGAACTGGACAGCTGTCTAGTTTTGTTATATCTAACCTCATGTCCTTAACAACAAGCTGAAGTGTCAAGAAAAACCTAACTTGCTTTTACCTAACAGAATTATAAATGTGAAGCATTTTAGAGAAAAATTATGAAATTAAACATGTGCTGTGGTATCAGGGTGATTAACGTGAGTTTTAAGGAATAAATGGAAAGCATGGAAAGTTACATCCCAAAGTTACATAAAAAAAATTTTTGACTTGAGGATCTGAAAAATAACAAAATGAAATGTAAGATAGTGAGAATCTTAAATCTCAGAGTGGGATTTTTTTTTTTTTATAAAGGTACCAAAATAAACATCAATACCACTAGATTGAGATTAGCAAATGACTGAAATTGAGAATGAGAAATGGCGTCATCATTTACTGTTCCAATGTGTGAATATGTGCTTGATCTTGTTCAGCTCTTCTGGATCTGATGTCATAAAGTAGAACAATGACAGTAGCCACGCCCACCAGAGCAGAGAGGACCAATCGGATCAAAGCTTCAGTAGAACCACAACAGTGGACAGAGACTGAGGAATAAACACATGAGATCTGATCAGTCAATAAACGTTAATATCAAGTATAACTAATGTGATCAGTGGTGCTGTACCTGCACATGTGTGTCTGCAGAGTGTGTTGATGTCCAGATGTGTGGTCTGGTTGCTGATGGGATTGTTCAGCACACAGCTGTAGGTGTTTTTATCCTGATATTCCACCTCCAGAGGTAGAGAGAGACTGATGCTGAGATCACACACACTGATGCTGGACAATACACTCATTCCTGCGTACCAGGACAGAGTCGCATTACTCACATTAAACACTGAACACACCACTGAACATGATGATGATGAAGAAGAAAATGAAGAGCAATTTAAAGACTCTCTGCTGATGACAGGAACAGGCAGACGAGCTGGAAAACATGATATAATAAAGAGAAATATGTTAATAAGTTAATTTAATAATAATAATTGAAGGACAGGACAAATTATCTCACCATAGACAGAAACATTGAATGTTTTTGATGTCAGTTTCTCTCCATTTAACTCTAGTCTGATAAACTCCAGCGTGTTCAGTTGTGGTGTGTGTGATGGTCAGAGATCCAGTTTGATCGTCCAGCTTCAGTCTGTCTCTGAATCTCCCATCAGGAACATCATCATATGTGGTGAACATTCGGTTGTCTTTGCTGATTTTAACTATCAGAGAGTTTTCAGCTCCATATTTCCACAGTATGTCGTCGTCTTCATGTATTTTGGTAACATCAGTGTGTAGAGTGACAGAATCTCCCTCCATCACTGACACTGAGTGTATTTCATTTGTTTCGGCAGCAAACACACCTGGAGAACATGCACAGGTTTTCAGATTTAAAGATCATGCTGGTTTAGAAAGCCTGAGATCAGTTTGTAACCTTTAACAGCAGCAGAGACAGGTAAACTCTCAGAAAAAAGGTACATAAGCTGTCATTGGGACAGAACCCTTTAAAGGGGTTCTAATATGCATAATTTATGTACTAATATGTACACTTTTGATACCAATATTTACCTTTGAGGGACTAATGTGCACTCTTTAGATACAAAGGTGTACCTTTTGAAAAGGTACCACCACAGTGACCGCTTTTGTACACCGTAGATGTGAGTTAATCAATAATTTGATCTTTAATGTGTTTCAAAACATTTATATGTAGAACAAAATAAAATTGATATTTTAAATTAATTACATCTTGAAAGTACAAGTTTAATTATAATAAACATATTATGACTTAAATTCTCATTAAATTTGTAGTTTATGATTACAGCTGAATAATTAAAAAAAATATATTAACAATGAAATTTGCATAATCATTGAAATCAAGATTTGTAAAACAAGAGAGATTCTGATTACAGTGGATGAAAAGTAATTAAGAGTTTATAACTCTAAAAATGTAAATAAACATCACTTACCAATCAGACGCAAGGCGCACAAACAGAACAACACAAACATGTGAAACATTTGCAGATGTTCAGAGAAACCTGATCTGAAAAAGACGATCAATGAAAGCACAGCAGATCTTAACAAAGACAAGCTTATGAATCCTCCCCTGATAGAGTCTGACCCTCCTCACGCACACACACGCACACGCACGCACACACATGCACGCCATATATACATATGTCATATAAAAACTACATTTCATTGTAAAATCGAAAGTGATTTAAAATTGTTGTGTATATTTATTCAGTTTTCAATTATGGGGAAAAGTAGAAAAAAAATATTTAAGGTAAATTAAAGCTCAAACTATGTCTTATTTCACAGTACCAGTTTTAGAGAAGTTAAGCTTATGAGGCAAACTGAAACGTGCTTCTTTTTTTATTTTTTTAAATGTCAAAGTGGCTATACAGTGAATGTGTGTGTGTAAGTTTGTTATTAGAAAAGTGTCTTCTTGTCTACAGAAACATGATAAGAAAAAAGCAACAAAAAAAATCTTATTTAACACTGCCATTCAAGTGTAGACTGTGATTTTTTATATTATATTGTATTTCTTCAGCATTATTGTTCAGAGATTGTCAATCTACCTATTAAAGAATGACTTCATTGACACTTCTGTTCAAAAAGCGGCATTCCAGGGTTCTCAACAAATTCAGCCAGCTGAAAAGGAGAGGAAGGAGCTCCATGTGACATTCTTGTATTTGGCTAATGCATATGGTTCAGTGCCACATGAGCTTCTTTGGCCAGCATTTGATTTTTTTCAGAGTACCAATGTCAATAACAAATTTAGTGGAAGCCTATTTTGGAGATTTGCAATTTAGTTTCTCAACTCCAGAATTCAGCACTACATGGCAATGCTTAGAGGTTGTAATATTGGCAGGATTCACCATTTCTCCACTGGCTTTTACTATGGCAATGGAAGTAATCATTAGGGCATCAAGATGGGTAGTAGGAGGAGCGCTTGGATTCTGGGATGCGACCACCAATCAGAGCATACATGGATGACATGACAACCATGACAACAACAGTAGCCTGCACTAATCGGTTATTGGGTAAGTTAACCGATAATATTGAATGGGCACAAATGCAATTTAACTAGCTAGCGGCGCAAGGGTTTCCTAGTCGAAAAGCTATGCATTTTCCCCATAGACTTTTGGAAAATTGCAGAAAATAAGATTACATGTAACCCTTACATGTTTTGTCAATCAAGATAATCTGGTAACACTTTACAATACGTGTGCACTAATAAGCATTAATTCATGCTTAACTAATGCACAGATAATACTGAATTAATGTGTTACTTATGATTATCTAAGCTATTCATTAATGATTACCACATTAGGAACTAATTAAGAGTATGTAAGGTTAATGTATTAGTTCATACATGAATTGTTATTAATTAAATATGTAATTGTGGATTAATTCCATAATAACTCATTTTTTTAACTAATAGTGTTAATTAATATGTTAATTACCAGAATGAGCCAAAGCCTTGTATTTCAACTTCCAGATAATATGACAGGTACACTAATATGCATTAATACATGATTAATTAATTAATTGTTAATGCAAATTCATGTGCAGATTACTACAATTACTAAATGACTAGTTAATAATGATGTGCCTCAACAAGTAAAGTCATAACATAATGATACCTTTGCAAATCATTAGCTAATGATTAATTAAGGCAGACAACTGGAAGTTGAAGTGCATAGCTATGACTAATTGTGGTAATTAACACATTAATTTACATTATTAGTTAATAAAATATGTTATTAAGGAATTAATACACAATGACACAGTGAATTAATAGCAATTCATGTATTACTTAATCTATTAATAATATAGACTCTTTATTAGTTGCTGATGCAGTAATCATTAATTAATGGCTTAGTTCTTCATTAGTTATACATTAACTCATGATTATCTGTGCATTAGTTAAGCATGAATTAATGCATATTAGTGCACACGTATTGTAAAGTGTTACCGATAATCTTTACAACTTAATCCAAAATATACATTTTGAAGCCTATTAAGATTTTTTAAAACACAAGCAGACACAATAAAGTTTAAAAACACAAGCAGGTTATAATTGTGTGTTTTATGTCATAGATCAAAACGTGAAAATATTTAGAGGTTTTGTTCACCACAGATCTTATTTCAGGCGATTTAGCAAAAACCCATTCAAAAATCCCATAGACTTTATAGAGCGAGGGAACCGGGAGTGCTAAATGCTAACTCACTTCCGCGTTTTGGCCTACAGAGTGACGTCGTAACTTCGGCACTCTATGTATCAAAAATAAATAAATAAATAAATAAAATGCTTTGAAACGGTTAATTTGGCTGAACATCACTACCGAGCACATTGTGGGAAAACAATCGGAGTTAAATTAATACAATTTTTGGTCTTGTTTCTAGAACAAATATAAAAAAGTCTTACATTAGGCTAAGAAGCATTTACTAGACAAGCAAAAGTTATTGTATTGTTTTGGGGAACATATAGCTAAATTATTGAAAGAATGATTGAGAATTTTACTTTTTTCACTTATATTTTTTAAAAGGAAAAAAATGTCTGTATACATTATTTATTTTTATCCAACTTTAAATGTGTAAATAAAAGATGATTCATTGCTATGGACACTCTTTATTTTTGTAATGACAGTTATAATTTCTACATGAAACAAATTTTTCTATACCTTTTTTCAATTAAAATTGGTTAAAATGAAAATATTTTGTTTTTACATAAAAGCAATAAAGCACATTTCCAACTATTTAAAACATAAGTGAAACATCTAAACACCAACAAAATCATTTAAATTTACAGTCCATACACTCTAAAAAATGCTGGGTTGTTTTAACCCAATTTTGGGTCAGAAAATGGACAAATCCAGCCATTGGGTTACATTTTTAAATTAAATTTAACCCAATGTTTGAGTTTTGTCCATAATTGACCCAAAATTGGGTTAAAACAACCCAGCATTTTTTAGAGTGTAACATCATTAAAGGGAGCAAGGAGACCCTGGTGTGCTACTGGACAGGGATGGGCTCTACAAAAGAGACTCCTTTAAGGCCTTCTGCTGGTGGGACATCATATGGGATGGTCTCTGGGGTGCTTGAGTGGATATTTTCACTATCCACCAAGTTGTCTACCAACAGGTTAGCAGGGCTGACATTCCACCAATGGTTACTTTGAAAATGTATCCCATATCAAAGATCGCATCTGAAGCGCTCGGACCTGTCTAGCCTATGGAGTACGATTGTTTTTGTCGCCTAGCAACTGTGACTGACAGCTGCCGATGACGGAGCGGGAGTAACATTTGCACTGGACTTTTTTTATATTCAACTGTTTTTTATATTCAAATAGGATTGAAAACCTATATACATATATTTACCATCGTCCATTTTATGTAGGCCTACATTGTAAAAAATAATACAAAATCACCTACAAAATCGCAACATTTGAACCTATGTTTTTTTTTCACATTTCATTAACTTACATTATTTACGTAAATTAACACCCATTAGGCTAGGGTACTTGAACAGTTTGTGTAATCTGGTAATTCAGGACGGACGCACAGCGACGCAGCAAACCAGCTCAATTTACAGTTGGCCAGCCGACTGAAACATCCTCACCATGTCCTCCAGTAAAATATAATACATAATGACAACAGCCAATTCTGGCTCCATAGCTGTTTACTCAATTATATGAATGATAAGGATGGCAGCTGAACTCTCACACTGTTGCTTGACGCCAGGAGCGGAAATCGGTAACACGGGCTGCGAATTAAGATAATCACATGAAGGCTTAGGCTACATGATGTGGCTTTTGACGGGTGCAGCCGTGAAATTTGGGTGCAGCTTCCGTCCCCTGATTATGGGATGCTGCTGTAACATCATTCTCCTGAAAGAAAGAAGCAGATTCACAGAAGGTAAAACAATAATATAAGTATAACATAAGTCTGTTATTATTGGTGTTTACACACTCTAAGGCCCTGACAAACAGAGAAGTTATTTTTCTTTCTTCACTGGTCCTTCACTTGAAATACATGACCAGCGATATAGGCCTACTCTCAGTCACACTGCTCAGATGATTCCTCTCGGATAACAAAGTAAATATGACGTGAAAAAATAAATATGAACAGTAACACTTAGAAGATGTTCCTGTCGACAGCAGTGAGAAAACAGCAGTTATGAAAAATCTGATCATAACGTTGTGGTTATGTTTCCACAAGCCGTGAACTCCAGTAAACTCACATGTCATGTTTATTATATCACACTTTATACAAATGTATTGCTTTAAAGCAGACCTTTAAAGTTTTAAACATGTCGAGTCTATCTTCCGATTACAATTAGATTTTAAAGCTGCTCTCCATTGTGTTTATGTTGTATTTATCATGACGGGCTGAACAAAAGAAATCAAAAAGAGATTTCCACTTTAAAGAAGGTGGAGTCACAACTACATGTATAACGTAATCGCCACAGAGAAGAGGGAGAGTTACTTTGACAAGCTGCTTAGAAGCCCTGAAGCGAACTTCGTTTTGGCCTGAATTTATTCGAAATCACGTCATAAGGGGCTTAACAGTTCTCACAGATCTGAATCTGTAGTAAAGTCAGTGTTTTGCAGACAGAGATTCAGAGCTCACCTGATGATGATCATTTTGTGGTGTCCTGTTTCCTGTTTGAACTATAACAACAAACTCTTACTTTGGTCAATTAGAATAAAAATACATAGGCTGTTTTACACATTTTCACATATTTTTTATGCACAATAAACTGTATATTTATATTTTCTACAATCAGCTGTAAGTAATACTTGCCTTTTTGTTTTGATCTGTGTTGACAGTAAATCACAGCAGCCACTGCCACAAGCAGAATAACACCAGCAGCACATATTACTACTATAAAAGCTAAAGATAAACCTGGATATGGAACAGCTAAAGACAGAAACAGTATTACTGGAGATCAATTGATAATCCACTCTACTATAATACTTTTGACTGACATTTACACCTTTATGCTTTAAGTAGTGATATTGATTTGATAAAGTTGGTTCATTTGCAAAAATCAGTTTTTTTTAGCAACAGTATAACAGCATCACAGCAGTGTGAACTCAACAGGAAACAACGATTGCAGGAAAACTGACTGATGACTTGCATTTATCTTTTTTTACTATTTAACAGACTTGAGAAATTTAAAATGTATAACACAAAATATAATTCTCAGTTATGTTTTAATATACATTCAAAGCTCACTTTTTTAAACAGGCCACAATGAAATCATTTGCTGTTGCGAATTTTAAAGGGATAGTTCACCAAAAATGAACTAAAAATTAACCCTCATGTTGTTCCAACCTCGTAAGACCTTCGTTCATCTTCTGGAACACAAATTAAAGCGGAACTCCAGCGACAAAATGAACCTTTGGTCTAATAAAACATCGGTACCTAGTCAATCGTTCTCTGAGATTTGTTTTCATGATAATCGAAATGTAAAAAGTTTTATCTCTAAAAACTGTTTAGCGTATAATGCTAGTTTATGGGGGCATATAATAAGTAAAAATAAATCGCTAGTTTATACCACTAACAAGGCTCAAAATAGCCCCACACTAACACAGTAACATAATGAGGGTCCATACATGCAAAACGAAGCATTGAGAACTTTGTAAGAGTACAGACCGTTTAAAGGACAACTCCTGCGCAAAATGAACCTTTGGTCTAATTACACATTGTTACATAGTCAACCGTTATCTGAGATTTGTTTTCATGATTGCCGAATGTAAATAGTTTTATCTCTAAAAACAGTTTAACCTATAATGCTAGTATAACGCTAGTATATTGGGCATAGAGTAATGACAAATAAAAATCGCTTGTTATTACCACTAACAAGGCTCAAAATAGCCCCACACTAACACGAAAACATAACAAGAGTCCCTACATTCAAACCGAAGCATTGAGAACTTTGTCAGTGTCCATACAGTTTAATAAGAAGATATTGAATACACATAGTCAACTTCGTGAATACAGGATGAAGCCATCTTTGAGAAAATAGTCTCTACCAGCTCGATACTACGAACGCGAACATAGGCTTCATGAGGGATTGAAACTTGGAAGCCCAGAAAAGTTATTAAAGACATCGTTAAAATAGTCCAAGTGACTACAGTGACTCAATCTTAAGTTTAACAAGCGACGCAAAAACAAACCAAAATAACGACTTTATTCAACTATTCATTTCCTTCTCTGTGGGCCTCTAGTCAGCTAACATAGTGTGATAGCGTAGAGCTACGTCACACGTAGGCTCACTATTGGCCGACGCTGGTCATGTGTGTGATGCGTGTGACGTACAACAACAAAAGCTTACGCTATTATACTAGTGAACTTACTCGAGGCCTACAGGGAAGGAAATTAACAGTTGAAATAAAGTCGTTATTATCGTCGCTTGATAAAGTTATGATTGAGCCACTGTAGTCACTTGGACTATATTAAACAATGTCTTTAATAACTTTTTGGGGCTGATGATAGTTTCAATCTCCCAAGAAGCCTATGGACTAGTATATGGATCTTAATTCATGTTCCGAAGATGAACGAAGGTCTTTCAGGTTTTTGGGTGAACTATCCCTTTAATATAGTAAACTGTTAAAACTGTTCAAGTGAAAATACATTGAAAGATTAAATGAAACTCACCACTGACAGAAACACTGAAGCTCCTATTGATGCTGAATCTGCTGTTGTTGATCTGTAGTTTATATTCTCCAGAGTCTTCAGTTGTGGTGTGTGTGATGGTCAGAGATCCAGTCTGATGATCCAGCTTCAGTCTGTCTCTGAATCTCTCTTTACACTGAACATCTGTACAGATCTTACTCTGATCTCCAGTGTTTTCAGCGATGAGAATATCATTAAAATACCACATTATCACATCATTTATGTTTATTACACCAGTGTATAAAATAACAGATTCTCCCTCCATCACTGACTTACTCTTCATTTTATCTATTTCAGCATCAGAAACACCTGAAACACAAACCAACAGCTGATTGGAGGATCTTGTTTTGAAGAAAAAGACAAACACTATGAGAGAAATGTGGACATGAAAGTGATAAAACGTACTTTCTTGACTTTCAGTCTGAAAAGCATCATTTATACACATTTGGTGTTTATAAACATAAGAGGCATGTATGGTAACCAAAATCTGTGCTGAAGTAAAAGTACTTACTAGAAGTAATTATTTAAGAAGCTAAAATTATAGGCATTATTAATTATTTGATTAAGAGTAAAAAAAATACTAAAAGTACGGAGAGATACTAATTTCTTCAGAACAAGCAAGATGATGATGATGATGATGATCTTTCCATCCATCTGCCAACACACCACATGATTGGCAACCCAAGACATCTATTAATGCAGAACCTTTTTCACTATAGTTTTATATTATTATATCCGCTGTAGAGCTGATACGGCCTGTTAGAGTGAACGCTGGACGATTCATTTGCTCAGCAGTGAATAAGTGATTCTTTCAAAATTTCCTATAAATTAATGAATTCCCTTTGAGCTAAATTTCCCTTACAACAGGTACAGAGAAATATCTCTGAATGTCAGCAAAAATTGGGATTTAAATGTACATGATTTCCTTTTAAAACATGATGACTCACCATCTAAAGCAACACTGAAGGTCTCTTCACTGTCACTGCTTCCGCTGCTGATCTGCAGTTGATAAACTCCAGAGTGTGTGTTTGTGATGTTCATGATGGTCAGAGATTCCAGTCTGATGATCCAGCTTCAGTCTGTCTCTGAATCTCTCAGTGTCTTCATTACACTGAACATCTGTACAGATCTTACTCTGATCTCTATTGATTTGAGCGATGCGAATGTCATTATAATACCATCTAATTCTGTCTTGTTGGTTTGTTTGAACACCAGTGTTTAGAGTGACTGAATCTCCCTCCATCACGGACACTGACACTTCATCTGTAACAACACCAGAAGCTCCTGAAGAAGAAATCAAGTTAATTATGAGAAGCAATTTTTATTTTTTTTAGAATTATGTCTTGATTCATAATGAAACATGGGAATAAACAGCAGAAGAACAACACTGATTTGCACACTGACTAATCAGACAAACATTATCATGGGTGCTCTTCTCCAACCTCATTAACATCATACAAACAAAATCCTGATTCATATTTTGCGCCATCTGAGAATTCACACAACCAGCATTTTCATACTGAAATTCGTAAGAAATATTACCCATTGAATATTTAATAGATGAATGTCATCCATAAAATGTTTTTACTTTGTATGTTATTGTGTTCCATTGTTCTCACTTTGGGACAAAGGAGTCTGTTAAGTGATTTAGTTAAAACTTTTTACATGTCCTTCAAGTCAAAACTTGAATGTGTTAATCACAAATTCAGACAGCATACAGTCAAGGCTACACTCTTAATTTCAATCTAGTTTGCAGTCGGAGACTCGAAGTCATGACAATGACTCATTGTTCCAACTGCAAACTAGGTTGAAATTGAAAGATACAATTGTATTCTCCCATGATGAAAGGTAAGACAGTGAAACAAAGTCACGACATCAACGTTGATTCAATTTGTAAAACCGAAGCATAATTCAACATCGACATACTCGCCCATAAAGAAGAGACGGTGAAACAACGTCACGATATCAACAAAATCGAAAGTAAAAAGTTTTACAAAATCGAAACATAATTCAACGTTGATTCAACCTTGAAATTCAAACTACAGTGGATCAATGTTGAAATCCCAGCAGGGAATATGGACTTCAGGAGAGGGAAGTACGAGAACTCCACGTTAAGGCAACATTACCACGCTATGATGGCAGGTCACTAATGTAGACACGCCAAATCGCAGGTACGAGAAAGAACAACTTTCGGTTTTCATCGTTGCGCCGGAAGAGCTAAATATCTTACCATGGACGGATAAACACCAGAGCAATAATAGCAAACTGTAGAGAAGCTTCATTTTCACCACATTTCCTGTAACATGGCTTTGTTTACACCGTCGGGCCAAAGTGTGCGTGTAGTAGCCTAGGCTAACTTTCACTTTCAGACTTTGCCGCCTCAACGGGGAATTCCCCAAGACATAATAGTTAACACGTACACCTCTACTCATTTCACGTTATGTTATATTAGAGCTTCAATTTTAATGTTTGAAATAGCATCCTTTCAGAACCCGTAAGTGGGTTATTATATCAGGCTCGTTTTGGATGCAGCTCAGTAACGTTAGCCTGAAATGAAGGTGATGGCTGACGCAGCAAAACTGTCGTTCCAAAGCCCGAAACGTTTGTCACACTACTTTTCAAAATGCATTCTCGGGATACATTGAGTGAAATATGGTATAATAATAATCACTATACATTCGGACAGCACTACAAAATGGCGAGCTCACTATAGTCAGCTATAGTGAGTCAGTGGAAGATTTCGGACACAGCATAATGTGATCGACGCACATCAAAGATGCGTCACTACGTCATCACGCAGTGCGTCGATTGGCATTCCAACGTTTCTCTTTCGTGTGAAAAACTTGAAATATAATTGCTAGACCTACTTTTAGCTACCAAGCAACCTTTCCACAAGGGATAACGTTAGATTGATTGTATGTTTTAGTATTTTATAGTTAATGGAAATCAAATCAACCATTTATTTGAGTTAATCAGTACATGATTAACAGTAATGTAAATGCCCTTGTTTATAATACAACAATGCAAAGTATATGCTTTTAACCTTGCAGTTTTTCACATATCAAGTAAGACTCAATTTCTCCATTTCTTTGCACAAAACTCTCCAGAAAGCGTCATTTAATGGTTTATTAAAAAAAAAAATCCCGGGGGGCCATACCCCGGACCCCATAGCTTTGATTGTCCCTCATCAAAGAGACTGATGAGATGACCTGTTTATTCAGCTCTGTATAGAGAGGGATAAGGTTCGCATGCATGAGTAATGTGTCTGAGCGCAAAAAAAATATGATTTCTCCGCATGGAAAGACATCTTACAAAAACGAAAGTAAAAACAACAGCATCAATCTGCAGGCTCATGTTCAACAACCGGACCTTCCTTCTGTTTCGTCTGCACGATCACGTCACCGTCATGACTTGCAGGCAGGGTCGTGATGCTGCAGAGGAGGAAGGAGCTGCGCTATTGTGTAAAGATGCGATGCGGGTGAAATGAAGCTTTTAAAATTGGCCGTTTTGCTCTTTTGCTTAATCAACCATGGTATGTTATAATCTCTCTTCTAATCGATTTATATTCGACAGAAATGCATTTATCATTTGTAATATCATTTGCCCCACCCTTTAATCCTTTCATGCATGAATTATGAGAACCTCGGTCAGCATTTTTTTCTATGTGTTTGTATTGCTAGGGCATGAAAAACAAAATTTGATTTGATTTTTTTTAAAGATATTTTAATTTGTTCACTTGAGTGGACAGCCCATTGTCATCCCAATGGGAAGCATGCTTCAACATCCGACTCTTTAGGCACCCTTTAGCGTCAGTCAGATGACGCCCTAGGATCACGTCATGTAGCTGACGCGAGCGTCGTTGACGCATGGTCAAAATTGTCAGTTAGATGACACCTTGGTATGATAATGCGTTGGTGGACAGCATGCATTTATGGTTTAAACGGAAGAGATACTGTAAACATAATACTATAATTAAACAGAGAAAGTATGTGTAGCCTATTTAATAAACTTATCAATACAATTACATCAAATCATGTGAAAACTATATATATCAGCCACTCCCTGAAACAAGCTTTTAAAGTTCAGTTTTAACCCTGATCAAAAAAGAAGAAAATTCAGATGTTCATGAGCTCTTGATAATTACAGACAGGAGACTTTCCTGTTGTATAATGTTGTTCAGCTCGGTAATGAACTGTTCATTTCTTCTTCAGGTTCGTCTGGTGTTGATACAGAGAGATTGTCAGTGATGGAGGGAGATTCAGTCACTCTAAACACTGGTGTTCAAACAAGCCAACAAGAAAAGATTAAATGGTATTATAATAACACTTCGCATCGCTCAGATTAATAGAGATCTCAGTAAGATCTGTACAGATGTTCAGTGTAAAGGTGGTGATGAGAGATTCAGAGACAGACTGAAGCTGGATCATCAGACTGGATCTCTGACCATCACAAACACCACAAACACAGACTCTGGAGAATACACACTGATGATCATCAGCAGCGGCGGCAGCATCACTAAGATCTTCAGTGTTTCAGTCACTGGTGAGTCATTATACTAAAAGCAAGTCTTGTATATTTTAATCACATCAGTGATATTTTAATTTTTTCTTTGTATACAAATTCACATAATAGAACATATCTTCAAAACACATTAATTTAAATATAAATATACAAATTAGTATTGAAATATTTAGTTTTTCCATTGGTTATTAGTTTTGACAATTGGTTTTGTTTTGGTACATATGATTAAAAATCGATTCATCTTCATCATATCATCTTTGTTCATCTTTTATAATCAGCTGGATCTGTTACTTCATACTCCGTGTTATTAGTTCACCGGGATTAGATGTTAAATATGTTTATAAGGACAAAACATGAAAATATTTATAGCTTTTCTGACTGAAGAGTGTGTTTTATTTATAGGGGCTGGTCATATCATCAAGAAGTTGATTTATTTCAGTAATTCCATTCAAAAAGTGAAATTTGGATATTATATTCATTACATAAGTGGTCATTCCTTTTTCATTTTGATGATTATCATAACTGACAACTAATGAAAACCCCAAAATCAGTCTCTAAGAAAATTTAGAGAAACAGATACTTTTTGACGTATTATATTGTTAATAATAAGAGAAGTGCATAATATCAGTCTGTTGTCCTGTGAACGTTGTTTTCTGATCTAACAGTGCTGATGCTGTTTTACTCAAAAATACACCAGATGGCACAATTTATAGTTTAAATCAATGCCATGGAGCTTTCTACTAAAACAGAAAGATGTTAACATCAGTCCACAGTATTGGTAACATCAATTAGCAATTGATCTCTATTATTAATGACTGTTTTTCTTTATCTGTTCCAGATTCAGGTTCATCTTCAGCTGTAATAGCAGAAATAAGTGCTTTTGTTGTTGTTGTTCTGCTGTTTGTGACTGTATAGCAGTCGCTTTTGTGATTTACTATCGCAAAAATATATTTTAGAAATATGTTAAAGTGTATATGTTTTCTTCTCAACCAAAGTAAGAGTTTTTGTTTTTCAAACAGGAAATGTGAGATACTTTGTGCACTAAATCTGTCTGCAAAAAAAAAAAAAAAAAAAAAAAACTGAATGCACAGCAAAAGTCCAAAATCAAAAGTGCTTGAGGATTTCCAGTATGCTATAGTAGAGGGATTATTACAGCTGCTAAAGTATTCAGACTGGAACAGTGCAGAATACATTTTTCTCCAGTATTAGGAAAACCACTTAAGAGTGGAAGTTAAAACTCAAAACACTGAAGTTTTTGTTCAGTGCCAGAGTTCTCCATGCATGCAAATCCATTTATTATAATAAAGTGCATACATGATATAAATAAGAGATTCAGTGTGCAGTGTAGACAGCTTTGATTATAATGAAGATTGGGATCAAGTCAGTAAGTGACAACTTTATAGTGATTTTAAATGAAGCATGAACTTTTAGCTTTTTTGGATTTGCCACTTGACCAATCCTTAAAAAAAGTGAAAACAAGTTACCACTTCATTGCAGATGTTTGTGTATTATTGTGAAATAGCTGTATTAAAACCCCTATTTACTGGCAACGCTAACACTGTGGGCCATTCTGCTTGTTTTAAAATGTTAGCTAATCACTGTGTATTTTCTTTTATATAAATTTAGATATCCAGGTTTTTTTTTGTTTTGTTGTTGTTTTACTTGACCAAAAAACTACCAAGTGTCTTCTTTTATACAAAACAATGACTGAAGTTGAAGATTGAAAATCTTATAATTTAATGTTGTTTTTTGTACTATTATTACTTTTTATTAATATTTATAATCAGAAGTATTATGTATCTGTTTTATAATTTTTTGTATACATGTATACATACATAATCATTTGTAATCATTGCATTTTGTGAATTATAATGTTTTGAAGAGGAAGTGGAAGAGGATGTGGAAGAGAGAGAGACTTTAGGAGACTTTGTGATAAGTTAGACTGTATGAGAGAATGTATGTTGGAGTGAGACTGAAAGTTTATGCAGTGTATAGTTTTCACCAGGATTGGATATACATTCCATTGTTAAGGGGAACCACATGTTCTTGTATGTATGTGTTACTATGGTGATATAGTTTTTTCTTGGTCAGTAGTATAAATACTGAGCCCCTTTGTCCGAAAAGCAGGAAGAGATGACAACGATGCAGAATGAACACCTCTGTGTCTCTTCCTCCTATGTCTTATACAAATTATAAATCAATTCGAAAGAGCTCTTGGAAAAATCACTGGTGTCTCTTTTCATGTAATTAATTAACAACCAGGGGAAAGCAAAGAATTATTTTTAAATCTACAGTAGTCATGAATCTCAATGATTTAGGTTTACTTAGCCAGAAATAATCTAGTTTATTGCACTTTTATCTTGATTTATTGTTTAATTTTTTAATAATGTATAAATATTTATACATTTATTTATTTATTTTTATCTAAAATCTTGCTTGAGGCTGTAATAGATTCCAGGCTGTCCCTGTTAAGGCTCCTATGTAGTTGTTGTTGACCAAAGCTATGTGTTTTTGTGTCTGTAACATTGTGCCTTTTGTGCAGCATTTTGTAATGTTTTTGCTGCCGACTTTATGCATTATTTTATGTATTTGCATAATAAGAATATATCGTTCTGTGTTCTCTTACTCACCACTATGTATTTAAAAAACCCTGCAGATTCATGTGTTGTGTTATTCTGGAATAAACGGTTAATAATTCAACACTGAACACACCAGTGAAGCAGATAATGTTGAAGTGTGTGAAGAGTGTGTGCTGATCTTAAATTTAGTTTCAGTTTGACTCGAAGAGGATGAACTTGAGTAAAACTGAAACTGTGAGATGGCAGACGGGTTTAGCTATTTATTTCCATTTTCCCATGCACTAAGAATTGATAAATAAATATACAAATAAATGAAACAATTTTAAATCATTTACACTCTATTCTACCATGAAATGTATTTTATACACAATATTCTTCTACTTTTAGCTATTTAACAGTAAGACAGTTATAAAGAGTATTTTAAATGACACAAATAAAAAATCCATTATGAAGCGTTAAAGTCTTGATATGGGCCAGATGATCTATAACTTTATATCATGAGCAAATACAATGTGTGAAACTATAGGAGGGTCAAGCCGTGTTAGTGGGAGGATACACACATATAGACTGAGTGTTTCCTCACACACTGAACTACTGGAGAAAATGTTTCACGTATTTGCATTGTTCTGTTTGTGCTGGTGGAGTCTGACTGGTGAGTTAAAATATATATATTTTGGTTTAGTTAAGTAAAAAGCTGCTAATTCAGGTCTCTGTTGAAGACAACGAAATTTCCAGCTCTAGAAATGTCATAAAAATTAAATATTAAAAGTCCTGGAACTCTCTTTATGTAAATGTCTCAGTGTATGATCTGCATGGAGGCTTAGAAAGCCAAAACTTTTCTTTCAAATATCAGGAGATTTTTATCCTTTTAAAAAACACATTTCTAAAACTACAAGTTTATAAATAGAGCTACAAAACTCATTGGTCAAAATATGCAGGAACCCAGAGAGAGACAGGGTTTCTGCTGCTGTTGAGAATGTTCTTCAGTTCACATGTAAATAATAAAAAACTACGGCAGATTTCAGGATTGATAAACCAACAAAACCTCTTCATGTTCCCCAGGTGTGTTTACTGAGACAAATGAAATACAGTCAGTGCCAGTGATGGAGGGAGATTCTGTAACTCTACACACTGATGTTACTGAAATACATGAAGATGACGATATATTGTGGAAATATGGAGCTGAAAACTCTCTGATAGCTAAAATCAGCATTGAGAACCAAATCTTCTCCACATATGATGATGTTCCTGATGGGAGATTCAGAGACCGACTGAAGCTGGACAATCAAACTGGATCTCTGACCATCACACACACCACAACTGAACACACTGGAGTTTATCGACTGAGAGATAAAGGGAGCGAAAATAACATCAAAAACATTCAATGTTTCTGTCTATGGTGAGTCGAGATCATTTGTCCTGTCTTTTATGCTTGTTTGATATCAAAACATTGAATAGATCTGTTTTCATATGACGTCACGCCACTGCGTTGCCATGGCGCAATATACAAATGGAGGGCAGGAAGTGATTTGTTGGGAAATGAGAAAAATGTTGGGAAATTGCCCAATGAGTAAGAGTGGTTGAGCCTGCTGCAATGAGGGAATGGGCAGACCTTGCAGATATCTGTATTTCTTCTGCAGCAACTTAACAGGGTAAGTGTGTTTTGCGAGGCTCAGTTCTTTGGCTGTAAAAGCTCTTTCAATGGTGAAGGATTTGTTTGGCTGAAATGCAGAAGCTACTGAGAATGAAACAGCCACCCCAAGAACAACCCGTATGTCTTGTCTCACAGTACGGAGGGCTGTATCTTCAGGAAGTCCTTGAAGATCACGTTGCTGTGCTGCTTCATGCAGTAACATTGTCCTCTCTGATCCGTCATCCAATATAGCGTATGTCAAGTTCCTTCTCTCCATTTCTCAAGATCACTCGGCTGACCTTCAAAAGAACTTTGCTGCCTGCAGTTGGTCTGTCAATACACAAAGTCTCTACTTCTGAGTTCACAAGACAACTGTTTTCTGCTGAAGCTTGTGTTTCATGTTTACCTTTGGCATTGAAGTCATGCAGTATTTCTAAATGTCTCTTTTCACATTTGGCTTTAAGATTACATTGTGAGATCTGGTGATCACGGCCACACCTAAATAACTTCTGATTTGACTTCAGCCAAGACTCCACTTGATCTTGATTCAGCAGTTTGAAATTAGCGCACTGATTGAAGTAATGCTGCACAGTGTTGCAGAATGGGCAGTACTTTGTCGGTTTCTCCTTCTTGACTGCTGTAACACTTGCTGGTTTACTCTGTTCGCCACCATGCAAGACAGTAGCAAATTGTTGAACCGGCTTGCAATTCCTTTGCTGTTCTCTCTGTGGCTGAGAGTAGGGTCTGCTTACATTACTAACGTACGGTGACTCATCCTCTTGTATTCGGAGCTCATATTCTAGCCAATCGCAGAGTTCTATCAGTGTTGGAACTGGGTTAACAAACCTTCTGAAGTTTGCTTTAAGATCATGAGGCAATTTGGCAAGGAGACGTGAAACATGTGACCCACATTTGAGCTCTGTCCATCCTTTAGCTCCAAGTTGGTCCAGCATTCCAACTCAAGCACACACTTTGAGGGCAAACATTCTAAAAGATTTAGCGTCACCACTCCTGATTTTTGGGCCATCCATCAATTCTGCAATTCTTTGTAGTGCGAGTTGATGTGGTTTGACCATAAAGTGCAGTTAGAGACCTCATGGTGTTGGTCTATGGGTACCTGCTGTTGACGTACAAGTCTGCAATGAGCAAGGCATTTTGGATGGTCATAGAAAAATGTATTACTGGCGAAGGGAGGGTCAAGTGCTTTTTGACTACAGATCTCTAAACTCCTCCAGTGCCCCTTAAATAAAAAATGAACAGTCCCTAACCAATGTAAATTATATATTATTAGCAATACATGCCTAATCAAAATGTCTAAAAACATGGAGGTCGACACCTGCATCGGTTTTCTAGATTGCATGTTTATTTTAATACAACCACAAGTAGATTAAGTGTTGGTAAACCGCATAACAGCCAACAAAAAGGCCACAAATTAAGCAAAATATTTTATTTTCCCACAGTAATATGTGATTCTAAATAAAATAAAATTCTAAAATGTTACAGATCACTAGCAGTTTTTGTGGACTAGGTGTTTTTTTGTTGTTGTTTTTTTTTTTTTTTTTGGTGCTGCGTAGGCTGAATGTAATCGCGTGATTCGCGTCAAGACACCTGATTGGCGTAATACTACACACTGAAGATAAATTAAATAATTTTTTATTCAATAATTACTAAAATATCCCTCTCATCATCGACCACCCCAAACATGACATACAAAATGTTGTGGAACAGAAACAACAACCCAGAGATATATTTATTAGCTATAATTTATTGTCATCACAGCTTGCTGCAGCACCCCTACTTCCGCGTCCATGCAGATTGTTCAGGCAGAACAATAAATCACATGGTCCATGTCCACAAAGTTTTTTTACTGTTGTCTTTCGATTCATACATCAGTATGGGTGTGGTTCTTATAAATGAACAAAAATAACATTAATGAATATAAATACAATGAATCAGAAACAGTAATACCTGAACAATATAAAAGTAATGCAATGGCATGAAGATAAAGACACATTATACAAGTCCAGCAGCTGTAATTTTCCTGGAGGTTTATACACAATCACTTTAAATAAACTATCAGATGAAACAGAATTGAATAGTTCCACATAATAATCAAAAGTTAACATTCAAAGTCTAATTCAGCGTTTTATGCTGAAAATGGAATGTACGGTAAAGCATGTGCATGGACAACCTCAAAGGAACAAGCAAACTTTTAGTACTGCAACATAATAACAGCAAATAAATCTACCAATATATACATGAAAGAGTATTTTACTACTTACTTTTAAGATGTACAACGCACAGTATTCGGTTAGATTCTACAGCAGTTTGTTGGGCCAGTTGCTCCCCTCCAAGAGATATACAGCTTTATTTGTGAAGGACACCATTGCAGATTTCGACCCCATTACATCTGCAGAGAGAAAGTCCAAACAAACAGTGAAGAATATCAACTTTGTCAAATTATAGAAGCAGACTGTATGGAAATGGATCACGGCACTTCCACTAAGGCTTGATCAGGTGCAGGTTGGCCATATGTATATCTGGGAAACATCATACAAGATAAAGAACTGACCAACCACAAGACAAGAAAATAAAGGATCACTCACTTGGCACGAGAATCAACTTTCAGTCCCATAACTGCAGACAGCTGTCAGTTCTGCAGTGCGTTTACAGTCAGGTCAAACTCGGGCGAATGTTAAACCAGAAACAAAGCGCTTTCGATTAAGGCCTCAGAGTCGGTCATTGAACTTCCCTTACATAACAACTTACCGTATTTTTTCACCTCAAAGACTTGGGAGACTAGTGTTGGGACTCTTCACTCCATGGCTACTCCATTCTGCGGCGCCTAGGTCTTTGTGTCTGATGGACGCATGCACGAGCGGACGGACGGACGCACGGGCGGACGGGCGCACGGACGGACGGCGCACGCACGCACGGGCGGCGGGCGCAGCGCGCGGGCAGCACGGACGACAGCAGCGGCAGCGGGGCGCAAGGAGCACGGCGCAAGCAGGCACGGCAAGGACGCGGGCAGGGCGGCGCGACGCAAAGGGCACGGCAGCGGGCAGCAGGCGGGCGGCACCGCACCAGGACGGACGGCGCACGGGCACGGACGGCGGCGGCGCGAGGCAGCACGGGCAGGACAACGGACCGGGACGACAGCGCAGGCAGGGACAGGCAGGCAGACGGCACGGGCATAGCAAGGACGGGCAAGGGCAACGGACAAGACGAAGGACGAGCGAACGGACACGGAGCAGCACGGAGCAGGACGGACGCCTTCTGACAGTCATATAAAAGAACACATTTAGTAACAAAAGCTAGTATACACCATTACAACACAAGACTACATTTTTCATTTCTATCTTTAAGTCATGTACCAATTTCTAGAGCAAGAATCAAACTAACAGACATACGGACACTGAAGTTGCTATAAAAATTCAGGCCCTTGTACTTCAGACACTGTGGTAAACTGAAGTGGCATTCTAATCAGAAGTGCTACACACACTGAAATATTTAGATTAAAAGCCCAAACAAAAAACCTGATTGAGGCACACAGACACCCCTTCAGCACTCAGACGTCTTCCTGGCTCCATGATCCGGACGCTCTGATCTACAGCACTGAGGCCACACGGAGATCCTGCTTGAGCAGAAAACATCAGAAGGTTTCCCTCCGCAGGAACAGACGTAGCTGGAGAAAACTGCAGACACCTGGAACAAGGACCAACACGCTGTAGGACACACACCAACATTTCCAAATTGAAAAATAGCCACATCATACAGTACCTGGTTCTGGAAATACATATCTGTGTCAAACGGCACACTAGCAGCAACTACATTCTCACTGGGAAAACGCTGTAGACCAGAATCTGCACTGCTGGAGCCATATCGACGCTGACAGACAACTGGAACGTCACAGAGCCACTTGTGACTGCATCACCAGCCTTTGCTTTAACCGTCTGAAATCCATGGAGGACGATCACTCCTTTGGATAAGACCTGACAGAAGACATAGGTGTGCAAGTTGCAGAACAAACAGACCAGCAAACTTAACTACAAAACTAATGTCCACTCACCATATAGATTATGTCAGCGCTGTAGCTACCAGCCTCTCCAACAAATGAATACTCCAAGGTCACTGGAAACGAAGCACCACATTTGAGCGGCTGATTAAGCTTCACTATAGTCAGTTCACTAAACGATGGGTTGTCGGGAGAAACAGGTAGGAGAAGCTGAACAAACCTTGTATCTGTAGTGAAGTATGGCGATTTATAACCATAAAAAACCTCTGGATTAGCACTCGCCTGGGGAAGATCAAACTTAATCAGTATCATGCTAGAGAAAGTCTTAATTTTTACAAAATACAAGTCGTACCACCAGATTTAAGATCAGCCTTGAGATTAGCAGTGTTTAGGAAGAATGCAGCCCATCCATTCTTGTTTGTGGTTGGATTACACAGCAGTTTGTTGGGCCAGTTGCTCCCCTCCAAGAGATATACAGCTGTGTTTGTCAAGGACACCATTGCAGATTGACACCATTACATCTGCAAGAGAAAGTCCAAACAAACAGTGAAGAATATCAACTTTGTCAAATTATAAAGCAGACTGTATGGGAATGGATCACGGCACACTCTCCACTAAGGCTTGACCAGGTACAGGTTGGCCATATGTATATCTGGGAAACATCATAATAAGATGAAGAACTGACCAACCACAAGACAAGAAAAAAAAAAAGCATCACTCACTTGGCACAAGACTCAACTTTCAATCCCATAACTGCAACGCTGTAGGTCTGCAGTGCGTTTACGGTCACGTCAAACTTGGGCAAAACTAAACCAGAAACAAAGCGCTTTAGATTAAGGCCTCAGATCTGTCATTGAACTGCCCTTACACAACTACTTGCCTCATTTTCTCACCTGGAAAACTTGGGAGACTAGTGTTGGCACTCTTCACTTCATGGCTACTCCATTCTGCGACGCCACGGCCTAGTCACGGTCGCCTAGGTCTTTGTGTCTCACTGCCTCATCGCTTCTCTGGCTACGTGGTGTGCTCCAACTCCATCACCTCCGGTAATCCCCTTGGTAATGTTGGGACTCTACACTCCATGGCTACTCCATTCTGCCGACGCCGCCGTGAGATGCAGTCCCTGACTGTGGGCTAGGTCTCCGGCGGCTTTTCACTGCTAAAGGCCAGCCCCAGCTGTCACCACCACCTGCACCAACCTTTCCTCCAGCTACGGACAGACGGCCACCATGGATGCAGTCCTGACCGCTGGACGCGGCCTGGAACGGGCACGGGTGGACGGGGCCGAGCTGGACGACGGATGGACTGGACGAGGAGTGGGGACGGATCTTGGACGGACCGGCGGCACGTCGCTCGGCACTGGGCGAGCTCGGACGGATGTCTTGGACGGAATCGACGGATCGAAGTCTGGGATGGACGGAACGTGTTGGACGGACTTAGGGATGGAACGGCGCGTCTTGGACGGACGGACGGGAATGGGTCGTCTCGACGGACTCGGACGGCAGGACCGCCTTGGACGAGTCGGACGGAAGGAGGACGGTCTGGACGGAGTCGGACGAAGGACGCTCTGGACGGACCGCACGGAAGGCATCGTCGGACGGACGTGGACGGGACGGAATGGCTGTGGACGGATGGGCTTGGACGGCACGCTGTGGACGGATGTGGATCGTCGGGCCTGCTCGATGGATGGACGGCATGGAATCGTCTGGGACGGATCGGACGGACGGACAGTCTGGACGGACGGATCGATGGACGGACGGCTCTGCATGGACGGACGGACGGGACGGACGGTCGGATGGACGGCGGACGGGACGGGATCGCCTTGGACGGCGGACGGACGGACGTCTTGGACGGACGGGGTACGGACGGAATGGTGGCGGATTGGACGGACGGCTTGGACGGCATCTTGGGACGGGACGGAATCACGTACTGCGGCTTGGACGGGACGGACGGACGTCTTGGGACGGACGGGACAGGACGTCTTGGACGGACGGACGTCTTGAGCGGGACGTACCTGCTTTTGGCTTTCTGAGTTGGGTTTATTTAACATTTAACAATATTATTGATCTGTGTTGTACTACTTTCATGTTATCACTGTGAAGCTGTTTTGATACAATCTGTATTGTGAAAAGCGCTATATAAATAAATTTGACTTGACTTGACGTAACGTCTTAGACGCGACCGGACGGACGGACGCACCGGACGGACGCACGGAGGACAATAAAAAGCCGAAGAGAGCCATGAATAAAGGTTGGTGCAGATGGTGGTGACAGCCAGGGGGGTTGGCCTTGAGCAGGGAAGGGCAGACAGAGACCCAGCCCACAGTCAGGACTGCATCCCACGGCGGCGTCGCAGAATGGAGTAGCCATGGAGTGAAGAGTCCCAACACTACCAAGGGGATTACCGGAGGTGATGGAGGTGGAGCACACCACGTAGCCAGGAGAAGCGATGAGGCAGTGAGACACAAAGACCCAGGCCACAGCGACTCAGGCCACAGCGCCGACCCCCTGAAGTGGAAGAAGCGATCCTGAGGTTAGGGGCTGAGCTGCAGCAACCATAGATGGAGGTGGAGCCTGAGGGAGAGGCGGAGCTAGTCAAAGGCGAAAGAGGTGGAGAGCCCTAGGGCAGCAAATGGGCCACAAGTCCATGGCGAAGAAGATATAATGTCCAACAGAGGGAGGCCGAATGGCCGATGGTCCACGCTGGAGTCAAGGGTGTCTTGTCAATTGGAGTCTTATCAAAACTAGTCACGGATATCTGTTAGGAAAAGGGAAACAGAAAAAAAACAACAAAAAAAAACACAGAATCATCATCCATTTGATCACTGGATGGCAACAAACCAAGAGTAGTAATTGTGTTAAAGGAAAGCTTCAATGGTTCACAAAACTTATCTTCACCATCTATAAAGTTTAGGAAACAACTCCAACATAAAAACAAAATGCTTCTGTTCACTTCAAAGCCTAATGGTACTTACCTGGTTCTTTAAGTCCATCAACAGCAAAGAGAAAAATGGTGAAAATGAGCTTCTTCCAAACACAAATCTCCCTCACAGCCATGAAGACCGATCACCCAAGACTAACCCTTATCAAGCCACTTTTCAGACTCTAATATATCAGGAACGCATTTATCTCGTTAATTCAATTAATTAACCACCACCTGGCAGTAATCAATGTTATCATTTGATTAGGAGTAGCAACTGGCATTGATTTGAAACATGACACATTATGGAGGTTAGCAGATGAATTTTCTAGTTGCTCAATAATCAACGATGTATAATTGAATATAATTTTAAAAATATATAGCCTATATATTGAAGATATTACTGAACATTTATTTAACCATAGCAAAAGTAAGTTTCTTGTGTTAATTTTAAACAAGTCTGATATTATTTTATCTTATATCTGTTAATTAACAGTTGAGATAGTTCTTGAATGCTGGTGTGACAGCAGAAGACAGACTAGCCAGGTTTAAATCCTATATTTAAGAGAACTTTGTCCCAGTTGTGCAGGCGGGGCATGTTGTCACACTGCGTTGCAATGAGCAAATGATTATAATTATTGCTTTTCTACTCTATACTTGTATGAACTCTATTGAGAAACCATGAGAAAAGGGTGAATAAATTCTGAGATTCAATGTTCAGAAATTATTAATAGAGGGTATGCGCTTGACGTCACGTTGGCTTGCCTGCAGTTCCTCACAGCGAGTCTCATTCATGAAACATTTGTAAATATACGAGTAAACATGAGAGTGATTTGCGCGTAAAGAGACCTTCCCGAAAACTGTTCTCAATGATTTACAAATACATCGTAAACGTCAGATGTCATAGTGAAATGTGCGTGCTAATGAATTCCAACCTGTCGTAAATGGGATGCGCGTGCACGTTCATTCTCAATTACCATAAATCAAGTCCATATCATATCCGACTGACATCTATGGGCATATAATAACATGAATGTGAATTTGATTTGATTAACTTCATTGTCTGTTCAGATGTACTGGACAGAAATTCTCTTTGACACTGGCACAACAAATTACAAATCACTTAAGAAATAAATAATTAATACACACTGTTATGTGGATAGCAGATGAACTTGCAGACAGTATGCAAACACACAACGTTTATTGATAACAGAAAACTGGGAAAACAAAACCCACTGAGGGGCAAACAACACTGGAAAATAAAGACTAATAAGACTAAGACTTTGACATTAAACTATACAAAAACAAGACAGGATTTTACAAGATCACAACTTCGTTAAAACAAGGTACTCACAAGGTATAGACATGGCACGTGGCACAGGACAGCAAACAAAAGGGGATCAAATAGAGAGAGAAACACAGACATTGACAGCAGGTGACATAGATGAAGCAATGATGACAAAACGAGGTAACAAGCACAAGGGAGTGGGCCAGAGGACGAGACACCGCAAACACACACAGCCCAAACACAAGGCCATGTGCCTGCACACAAAACAAGGATCTGTCATGATCCTGCCTCAAGAGTAGGACAAGAGGGCAGAATCATGACACATACATAAGTTAAATTAATACAGTATGTGCAAATTCACACACCTCAATTGAGAATTGAGTTTAAAACAGTCACTGCCAATGGAACAAATGATCTCTTATAAATATTCCTCTTGGCAAGCGGATCCGTAGCCTGCGCCCGAAGAAGGATCTCGAAGCAGGAATGGAGAGGAGGAGTCTGAGTCTGAATATTGATAATGCCATTTTCTCCAAAAAAAAAACTGACTTCGTCATGTTGTGGGCAGGAGTTCAAGCTGGCGTCCAGGTTACTGTTTCACTGTTATACCCTGAAACAATATTATCAGTTAAAACACTTCCAATCATTGATCTATAAACAATGGTTAAGAGCCTCCTTTCAATGTCAAAATTTTCTTAACTTCCTACAGTCAGACTTAAATGCTGTCTAGTTCTTTTATGTAGCCCATATAATCCAAAGGGAACGTTTATCATCAATGATTGTACCACAATATTTTGCTCTATCTTTACGCCTTTTAACATTATTACAATATATTCCTATATATATATATATATATATATATATATATATATATATATATATATATATATGGTCCTCGAATGTGTTCACCATTATCAGCCTTTTCACCGTTTATATCACTCCGCTTGTCTGTGTTTGCCCAACTTGCATCATTAAGCCAGTAGGTGGCGACAAGTGACTGTCTTTAGGAGTGCACAAATTGAACTTTAACTGAACAGATTAAGTGCCAAAAAATATAGATTAGCTAACCTTAGAAAGAAACTAGTTGCTGAAACCAATCTTTAATGCTTATATATAAATCGCTCCTTTTCCTCTGGACACAAAAAGAGTTAGCTACATGGTGTTTGTAAAATAACATCTAAGTAAAATAATCCTTGAAAGAGTTCTCATTAAAGCTAATTCCTACCTCACCTTTGCATGTGTGTGACTGTGTGGTAATGTGGGGCTGGTGTGGTTACAGTGCCAGGGATGTTTTTTTCTTAACCAGTCTGCCCCCGCGTATTATTCTCTGTTTTGGAATCACGTTATCTTATTACCCACCCCAGCCCCTGATGTTTCGGGTTCAGCCCCTGATGTTCTTAAAACCTATACTGTAAAAAATAACCGTAATTTTAACGGTAAAATACTGTAAAAATGCTACAGTGCAAAACTGTTAATTGGTAAACAGAAAGTTTCCGTACTATACACGGTAAATAACTGTGATATAATTTTACAGTAAAATACCGTTAAATTTACAGTTTTTGAAAGTGAAAAAGTACAAATCATTGTATAATTTACAGTGAAAAACCGTAAATTGACATTCCCACAATTCCCTGTGTGACACTTCACATTTTATGTATTTTTGTTGAAATAACTATGGTTCCTCATAGTTTTATTGTTTTGTTTTTTTCTAATCAGTTATGTACATTAGGGTTTTATGTTACATTTAATGTTGTTAAATTAATGTTTATTGCATTTTTTTACATTTCATGTGTGTTACCATGATGGTGCCGTAATGTTTGTGTGAATGAGACTGTGCAGCTTCTTTAAATAAGTACCTTATACAAATATTCACTCGTAATGAGCTGTGATTGCTCATGTAACTCTCATTACTGCTGTGATGATTGTTGGTTGTCAGTGTATTAAAATGATCTCAAACAGATATCAATACATCAGTAAGTTGGTAAATCAACATTTTACCAGAAAATAAAATACGGTTGATTACTGTAAATTTGAAGTTAAGTCTGTAAAACCAATAACGTTCCTACCGTATTTTTAACGGTAAAGTTCTGGCAAACTCAGCTTCCGTTTTTTTACTGTAAAATTTACGGTTTATTTTTTACAGTGTAGAAACGCCCCAGATCATCATTATACAATTACGACAGCGCTGATGATATGTGTGTGTATTTACTGACCTGATCTCTGTCTTCTGTTGTAGATCAGACTGATGCGCTCACTTCTTTCTTTATCATTACCAGCGGACACACACTCTTCTCCTCCTCCTCCTCCTCCTCCTCCTCCAGTGTCTCTGATAGTGTTGTTCTCGGCTGCTGGATCTCTGATGATTGTTGCAGGATTTGGGATCTTCTGGATCTGCTGGAATCACAGAAAAACAGACCAAGAAGGCAAGTGTAACCTAAATAACACGTTGCAAAATGTTTTATCAAAAAATATTTCTGTCCATGTGTGTGTAAGTGGGGAAACATGTAAATAGTTTCACCACTCTAAAAAATGCTGTGTTGTTTTAATCCAATTTTTGGGTCTAATATATGGACAAACCCAGCCATTTGGTTACATTTTTAAATTACATTTTTAACCCAATGTTTGAGTTTTGTCCATAATTGACCCAAAGTTGGATTAGAACAACCCAGCATTTTTTAGAGTGTATTGTTAGTTTTATTTATTGACTTGGTCAGTGACTTTGTTGGCACTTGTTTATTTGATATTGTAGGCAGTGGAACTACTTTAACTGGATTTACTGGAAAATAATAGGACATATTAGAATAACCAATCAGAATGGAGCATTCTACACTTTGTTGTTGTCATGTTTTGGGGACTTTAATATTCAGTTTTATTTAGGTCACGTTTCTCTCTGCTCGGTTCAGTTTTGGTTTTCTTGGTCTCTGATTATCTCGTTTGTTTTAAATATTTAAATTGCATACATTAATGCTTTAACTCTGACAACCCTAATAGTATACTCTAAAAAATGCTGGGTTGTTTCAACCTCAAATTTGGGTCAAAATACTGGATAAACCACCCCAATTTAACCCGAACTTCAACTTTCAACTTTATTTTTTTAATTACATTTTAACCCAACATTTGGGTTTGTCCATATTTGACCCAAATTTGGGTTGAAACAACCCAGCATATTTTAGAGTGTAACATGCAAAATAAACAGATCTAGGTTGTTGTTAATGCATGTATTATTGTTTTTGTAGAAACAGTTCAGACTCCTGATAAAGAGATCACTTACGCTGATACGACTTTCCACAAAAGAAACTCACACAAATTGGTAAGATTCTTTGATTAAGTTGCTCTTGGAAAACATAGTTTCAGATCAGATAAAGTAATTTATTTTTCACATTTTTGAGCTAACACCTCCTTTATTTTAACATTTACTCTCCTAATGTAGTGTCTAAAAGCATAGCTGGGAAGTATACAGTAGATCCAAAAATGCAATTAACTATTCCATCATGAATGGTTCATTCAGTCCCAATACAAACAGATTAAGTCGTACTTTACAAATGTAAGTGGACTGAACATTTGTTTTATTATTATTTTGCAGGATATTAAAGAGGAGGATCATGTGGAGTATGCACCTCTTGCCACCAGAAGATGATCAATCGTCAGTCTTTTTCATATCAGATCTGTGCCATCGCTCTCAGTTTGTCTTTGGTTGAGTTTAGGGATTGTAACAATCACCACATGTGATACTTGAAGATTGATGAAGAAATTACCCCCTAAAAAGAATTGGATCTAAATTGTATGGTTTATTGGAGCAATTTCATGTTTGACTCCTTAAAGAGACCATGGGCCAGATTTACTAAACATCTAGAGCCGTTTGGCTAAAGAATGGTTGCAAATAATGCAGCAAACATCAATAAATTGACTAGCGCAAACCTATACATTTAAATATTCTCCTCCATAAATTTTGCGTTTGAAAAGGAAACTTTCACAAATGCATATGCAAATGAGCCTGTCCACTCCTGTTCGGCACATATAGAGCAGTCTCTTTAGTAAATCCTGATAGTCAATGTTTAATGCCAAAAGAGGGATTACGCTGCAGGAAGATGTTAGTAAATCTGCCCACGTGTGCAAATCTCATGGAAAAAAGAGCAAAATGTAAATGCACAACACTCGTCATAATTTAAACCTGATTTTTGGATAATTTATTATTTTATGGCCCAGATACACGTGGATTCACACTACCAGATTGGGGCCGATCTGGGCCAACACTGTCTGAGATGAGAATAGTGTGTGGGGGAAGGGTGTTTTGTTTTCCATTCGTGTTCATATGAAACCATTTGACTTCTGCATTGACAGAACTGCTTTAGTACAAAAGACTGAATCTGATATATTAGACTAAATTCAAACAGCAATTTTACTGGGACATCTTACAATGCAGGACTGATATCAAGGGTATATGCATTTTGATATGTAGTATGAATATCTAGTGTAGCCTATCCATGACCTCACATTTTCATGGGGTGATCCTACATGCACTATATATACAGATAAGCTCTGCTAGTTTCAGTAGTTATTTCCAGATTTAGCAAGAGGAACTAATCTTGATCTCATACCCCTTTTAAGGGGGCCAGACTATAATATCTGAGAGCATCACCAGTGCCAGCAACTTTTACAGATGAAGCAACTTTTAGCAGATGCTTGAACTTAAGAGCTGTGAATTTATTTTATCAAACAAAAACAGCCCAGTAAAAATTGTCCTGATAAATCATTGTCTCATGAGGTTGATTATCGTATATAAGACTGAAAATGTATTCATTGAACAGTATTTGAATTACTTAAAACATGAATGCTGAACATTTACATCAATGATAGGCCTTGACCCCTTGCTGCTCTTCCTCCTGTCATTTGTTCTTGTTGTTTCTCCCTGAACATTTGAACTTTAAACTTCCCGTTTCTTGTCATGGGTATATCAGAGACAAGGAAATGTGAAGATCTTTATCTTAGCTAGCTGTCTATTTTTAGTACTGTAACAGCTTGTATAAGTAGCTGTTTCTACCCAACTATTTCACGTGCTTTTTTGAATATGCACTTACAAAAATGTTGTTTAATGTAAACACCAAATTGCGTATTAATTGTACAAACGTGCAATGGAGTCAGATACATTTTATTTACATTACGATTGCAAAACATGCGCATAAAATGTGATAAAATGTAATTTCCAGGATGCGCATCCAAAAAAATTTGAATTGCATGATGTGACGATATAATTGGACTAATCAGTGGACGGTTGCACAGCATCTGAAATGTTGTTTTGGTCATTTTGAAACGCCAGAGGAAAACCAGCTGTCAAAGTGTTTCATAATTCGTTTGTTTTAATGTTTTACTCAACTGTGTTCCCAAAGAGCAGGCCCAGTTAAAAAAAAATAATAAAAAAAACGTACCTCGTTTATTGCGTTTCTTCTGCGTAGTCTGAGATGCAAGAAATTACATATGACAATTACTCTACACAATGGCTTCTCATGCTTAATTTTCTAAGTCATATTTAACACCGGTTTTATCAGGAAGTGACAATTTAGTTCTCTTCGAACTCGCTAGATGGAAATTGTCCTTTTTATTGTGTAATATGCCAAATTGATGAGTTAAAGTTCGCAGACTTTTACGGAAACATAGCTATCAGTGTTGCCAACCGATTTCAATGGACAGCTAAAACTGTTCGCTAAATTCTGCTAGATGACGTCAAAATGGCGAGTTCACTGATACGTCTCGGAATCTAGACAAAAGTTCCTAGATTTTTCTCAAAAGGGGAAGTCATCAAATATAGTGATAAAATCAATAAATTGATAACACTGGTAGCTAAACAACCACTGACTGAAACACAACGGTTATAAATACACTGAGAGGCTTAATGAGGGACTGGTGAAGATGATTAGTTGTCATGGAGATACACAAGTGTATCTGATGGAAACTGACAAAATAGCAATGGAAACAAGGGTTCAATTGTTCCAAGTATAAAATCTATTTAATATGGCTTCTTCTTTAAAGAGTGTCTGATAGACAAATAATCTACTGTATGTATACTTAACATGGCCGAAATCTAGTCATAAAACCTTTCCAAAAAGAGCCACCAACTAATAAATATAAATACACAAATAAATACACAAAAATAAAAACGTTTAGTCAGTTTATTAGAGACTTGTGTGTTAGACATATTGTAAAATGATTTGAACATCTAGTTAGCTTGATTGAAAATCAAAGGGTGCATTAAAAATGTAAAAGTGAAAGTTTAGTTCATGCCAGTAAAAAAAAACAAAAATATAACATTCTAGAAATTCTGTTTGCTTGAATAACGTTACCAGTAAGTTTCCAGAACACTACATGTGAACCTGCAGGGATTTTGCAGATGTACATAGAAGCGCATAAGGGAACAATTCTCATTCCGTAAATACACAAAAAAATCAATAAACCCAGCAGTAAACACATGAATCTGCATCCTAAATGCTTCACAAAAGGCACTATGACTATGTTATATGATACAACACTTCTGTTACAAGAAAAAGAAAAACATCCACTTTTGCAGGTGATAAGAACATTCATTAGCCTGTACAGGGCCGGCCCAGACTCTGTTAGAGACCACAAGACTTTAGATAAAAATAAATAAATAAATAAGCATATTTCATTTGAACTACAATTTACTACTATATTAATATTGATAAAAATGAGCATAAATATGAATTAAATGGTAATAAATAAATAAATATCAAATCTGTAAAAAATAATCACAAGAATTAAACAACAAATGGACATAAAAAAGCAATAAACTAGCCTCTTTCCTGTCATCCCTATTTTTGAGCATACACTGTCTGGAATATGACCAAATTAAGTATTAAAAAATAAATCTAAATGTATTTAAAAGAAAATTATTAGTTAAACTGCTTCTATTGCTCTACTCATATGTAAGTCCCTATGCATAATTGCATCTGCTAAATTATTAAATGTAAATGTTAAATGTAAAATACACTGCACTTAACTTGCTGCTTAAAACCAGTAGAACAGTGATAGCGATGCCAGTAAAGAGGTTTTAAAACAGCTATTTCAGAATACACAAACATCTGCCATGAAGAATCGGTAACTTGAGATTTTCCAAAGGATCGTTTAAGTGCCAAATGATAATAGTTAAACTAATACCTATGGTAACTGCATAATCATGCATAATTAACACATCAAGATCATTTATTAGGTTTTATGATATATTAAAATCCCATCATGATCTCGGCAATTCTTTCAAATTCTGTAGCGACGCCACTGCTAGTGACAGGCGTCGGCAGAGACCCTTTCTGGGGAAATATACATGAACAAAATATACACGAACATATTTATATCTTTCTCTGCCGACGAAAAATATACATGAAAATATTCTGATCATTGGACACCACTGGAGGGACATCTGCCGACAGAGAATCTTTCTGATCATTGGACACCACTGGAGGAACATCCGTCAGCAGAGACTCTTTCTGATCATTGGACACCACTGGAGGGACAGCCGTCGACAGAATCTTTCCGATCATCGGACGCCACTGGAGGAACATCCGTCAGCAGAGACTCTTTCTGATCATTGGACACCACTAGAGGGACATCCATCGACAGAGAATCTTCAGATCATCGGACACCACTGGAGTGAACATCCGTCAGCAGAGACTCTTTCTGATCATTGGACACCACTAGAGGGACATCCATGCGACAGCGAATCTTCAGATCATCGGACACCACTGGAGGAACATCGTCAGCAGAGAATCTTTCTGATCATTGGACACCACTGGAGGGACATGCGTCGACAAGATCTTTCCGATCATCGGACGCCACTGGAGTGACAGGCGTCGAATCTTCCTGATCATCGGACGCCACTGGAGTGACAGGCGTCGAGATCTTTCCGATCATCGGACGCCACTGGAGTGACAGGCGTTCGAATCTTTCGATCATCGGACGCCACTGGAGTGACAGGCGTCACGAGATGTTCCGATCATCGGACGCCACTGGAGTGACAGGCGTCGAATCTTTCCGATCATCGGACGCCACTGGAGTGACAGGCGTCGAAATCTTTCCGATCATCGGACGCCACTGTGAGTGACAGGCGTCGAATCTTCCGATCATCGGACGCCACTGTAGTGACAGGCGTCGAATCTTTCCGAATCATCGGACGCCACTGTAGTGACAAGCGTCGAATTTTCCGATCATCGGACGCCACTGGAGTGACAAGCGTCGAAATCTTTCCGATCATCGGACGCCACTGGAGAGTGACAGGCGTCGAATCTTTCCGATCATCGGACGCCACTGGAGTGACAGGCGTCGCAATCTTTCCGATCATCGGACGCCACTGGAGTGACAAGCGTCGAAATCTTTCCGAATCATCGGACGCCACTGGAGTGACAGGCGTCGAATCTTCCGATCATCGGACGCCACTGGAGTGACAGGCGTCGAATCTTTCCGATCATCGGACGCCACTGGAGTGACAGGCGTCGAATCTTTCCGATCATCGGACGCCACTGTAGTGACAGGCGTCGAATCTTTCCGAATCATCGGACGCCACTGGAGTGACAGGCGTCGAATATTTCCGATCATCGGACGCCACTGGAGTGACAGGCGTCGAATCTTTCCGAATCATCGGACGCCACTGGAGTGACAGGCGTGCGAATCTTTCCGATCATCGGACGCCACTTGGAGTGACAGGCGTCGAATCTTTCCGATCATCGGACGCCACTGCGAGTGACAGGCGTCGAATCTTCCGATCATCGGACGCCACTGGAGTGACAGGCGTCGGCGGAGAATCTTCCGATCATCGGACGCCACTGGAGTGACAGGCGTCGGAATATTTTCCGATCATCGGACGCCACTGGAGTGACAGCGTCAAATCTTTCCGATCATCGGACGCCACTGTAGTGACAAGCGTCGAATCTTTCCGATCATCGGACGCCACTGGAGTGACAGGCGTCGACGGAGAATCTTTCCGATCATCGGACGCCACTGTAGTGACAGGCGTCGAATCTTTCCGATCATCGGACGCCACTGGAGTGACAGGCGTCAGAATCTTTCCGAATCATCGGACGCCACTGGAGTGACAGGCGTCGATGATCTTTCCGATCATCGGACGCCACTAGAGGGACATCCGTCAGCAGAGACTCTTTCTGATCATTGGACGCCACTGTAGAGACGGTCGTTGACAGAGGCTCGTTCTGATCATTTGTTGCTTCGTTAGGAACAGATGTTAGCAGAGGCTTGTTCTTCTCCCTGGATGCCTCGATCATCTCTCTGAAAGAAAGAAAACAGTCACAGTAGTTAAAACAAATGTTCATGATTTATGATTCAGTAACACAAACATAAAAATGTGTTTTAACCTCTGATGTTTACTGAATGTAAAGACCCTTGTTCTTCATTCTAAAGTAAAATAGCTCAAGATCAGTGCTCTTAAATAAATCAATTAAAATTGGTGTATCTGTGATTATTTCTTAATGAATCCACACATACATTCACTCAGAAAACACAAACAGATACAAGCTGAAATTAAAAGGTAAAAAGACGTTTTAAAAGTTTTAAAAGACGAAATTAAAAGGTAAAAAGACACTTCAGTCCCTGACGCGCAGACTCAAACAGAGCTTGACAACGTAGATGTGACATGAACAACCCGTCTGTCTTCTAGTGCTGTGGCATGAGAAATCTGAATCATTCCCTTTCCGAAACATGCAGAGGCGGAGAGTGTGAATAGGAGCTGTCCATGAGCTAGAAGCAGGAGACACTTTTGCTAGGTATTCTGATTAATTATTTTGTCATTTTGCCTCCACGTTTCCCCGATTGCGTGCGAGCTTCTTACCGTCCATATGGTAATCTCTCTACTGTGCGACAGAGAGTCGCGCAGGTATGAGCGCAATCGTTAGCCTACTTTCTATAAAACTGCTTCTACGGGGCCATAACATAAGCTACAAGGTAATGGAGCATTTTATACATTGTCGTGTTTCTTTAGAAATAAATAAAGGACAAATGGGGTCTTCAAACGCCTCAGATGTAAAGTTATTTCGTTGTCAAAGTGACGCCAAAATGAATAGGAGTCAATGGGAATGCTAACGCAAGTGAAGTTCTGCTACAAGATGTCAGCTCCCACGAGGCTTTAACATTCGGTCGATGCATTACCCCTTGATAACACGCCACTTGACTCGAAAGTGGCGTGTATGTTTACACAAAAGTTATGATGTCATGTTGGTTTTGGCATGATTGTCACACCACCAGAGAAAGTCTAATATGACGAGAACTCCCACTCACATTAAACTTCCAGGGTTCTGAACTGTTGCAGTTCCAATCTAGTTCCATATGAGGGCACTCACAGGCGGAGTGCAGAATGAATGGAGGTCTATGGAGCAATACCCCTAAAAATCCACTTTTCTCAGGATATAATTTTTTGTCTAGTAATTCGAATGTTGTTTTCGAAAAGAAGATGCAAAGAAATTACACATTACAAGGTGTTAGATTTTTTACAGTCACTTATTTGCTTTAAAAAGTCTTTTAAAAATGTCAATGACGTCATACACCTCATACGACCAGAGACCTGCTTTACGGCAATCCTCCAGTCACTGGTGGAGAGAAGCCGCGAAATTTAAAAATACTACTCTTATTGTGTCACGAAATGTAGTTTTAATAGTTTTTCAGTCGATAATGTAGTTGTTTAAAGCTCAAATCTGTGGTTTATTTATAAAGATAGCGTCTATTTAAAAATTTGATCAGACTTTTCGGAGTGTGACATCCAAGCCTCATTTGTTCCCTAGCAAATCGTTTTGGCTGTCGGCAAAATGAAGATTCATAACTTTATTGTGGCTATTTTAATGTTGTATCCTGCTGTGTCTGAATTGTTTACTTTATTTCTTGTCTTGTGTAAATCTTCTTATACCTTTTATGCTACTTATACTGTTATAATGTCTCTTACTGATCAATAAAACTGAAAAATAGACAGGGTTGTGTCATTTATTTTATATAGCTTATATTTTATATAGCCTTTTCATTACTAATTAATTTGCTGTACTGTTTTTTTATTTTATTGACTACTAAACCATTTACTATTACTTCTCACTTTGTTTTTATTATTTGCATTGCACTGTAGTTCGTGTTACCATAGATAATGGATCCATCAGTTAGTTTTCTCTAACATCATTAGACAGTAAAAAAAAGCATTGGTCCTGCTTCAGATGCCGCAATGCCATTAAGCGGTGTCTCTGGTCGTAATCAGTCCTTCACTGACCAATCAGCGTCCATTAGCAGAATGCTAGCGTGTTATGGGCAACAACAACTCAACCTGTAAGAAATCGAAAGGACATAAGTACTCGTTCATTCAACTTTCGACCTATAACCCATGTTGGACTTGCAAAACCTACATTCAAATCTGAGATTTCTCAATGCCAATCGGGGTAAAAGAGACAAATTTAGCCGTTTAGCTCCATAGACTCCCATTCATTTTGCACTCCGACTATTGACCCCAGTGGAACTTTGGTGGAACTACAACCAAAAATTCGTTACAATAGGGCTTAATAGGGAGTGAACAGGCTTTCCGTTAGACGGGCTTTGACACCACTTTAACAGTTTAACACTTCAACAGTTCTCACAGTTGTCAGTCTGCTGTAAATTCAGTTTTTTTTTTTTTTGCAGATAGATTTAGTGCTCAAAGTATCTCACCCGAGGCCTGTAAATTGAATCGCCTCCTGCCTGAAAAACAATTTTTTACTTTGTTCAATTAGAAAACAAATAAGTACTTTAACATATTTGTAAAGATTATTTTGCACAATAAATCTCATATTTACATTTTGTATAATCAGCTTTATGTTATACTTGCCATATTTTCTTCTTTGTGTATATATCATGGGGCGATAGTAAATCACTGCAGCGACTGCTACGGTCACAAACAGCAGAACAACAACAGCACTTATTCCTGCTATAACAGCTGAAGATGAACCTGAATCTGGAACAGATGAAGACACACAATCATTATTAATAGAGATCAACTAATAATCAACTCTACCAAATCGGTTGACTGACATTTAGATCTTTCTATTTTCAGTTTCATGATATGATTTTACTTGTACATTGCGCCATCTGGTGTGTTTTTGAGAAACTGCAGTTAAAACGGCATCAGCTCTGTGAGATCATTAGGAAACAATGTTAACAGGTAAACTGAATGATATTATGCATTTTTCTTTTTATTAACAATGGACTTTGCTTTTGTTTTGAAGATGATAAAAATTATCTCAATTATATTTTAATGTTAAGTCAAAAAGCTCACTTTCTCAAGTTTATTTTAAATCTAGTGAATACATTTCTAAAATTGCTCAGAGTAAAATGTACTGAATGACTAAATGAGACTCACCGGTGACAGAAACACTGAATCTCTTAATGATGCTGCGTCGAATAGACGACGGATGACACTGCCGATCTGTAGTTTATATTCTCCAGAGTCTTCAGTTTTGATGTGTCATGATGGTCAGAGATCCAGTCTGATGATCCAGCTTCAGTCTGTCTCTGAATCTCTCTTTACACTGATCATCTGTACAGATCTTACTCTGATCTCCAGTGATTTCAGCGATGATGAGAATATCGTTAAAATACCATGCCATAAAATTAAATGGTTTTGTTAGTACACCAGTATATAACGTGAAAGATTCTCCCTCCTTTCTCTTCACTTCTTCTCGTTCAGCAGCAGAAACACCTGAAACACAAACTAACAGCTGCTGAGAGGATCGTGACACACAACATAAGAGAATGGATTATATGAAAGAGGTAAAACAGGATGAACTAAATGTTTTAAAGGAAAAGCATTATGATTAAATGTATATTTAAATCTACAAATTTCACTTTCTTGGTTCCTTGGTTTCGGTTTTGAAGATATTCTCTTTGTACTGTATGTGAATTAATATACAGGTAAAGAGAAAAAATAATTCAGTAAACACATAATGATGTGATTTAAATGTACAAGACTTGCTTTTAAACATAATGACTTACCTTGAACTGAAACATCGAATATCTTTTCTCTGTCGCTGTGGTTGATGATCTATCAGTTTATAAACTCCAGCATCTGTGTTTGTGATGTTCATGATGATCAGAGATCCAGTCTGATGATCCAGCTTCAGTCTGTCTCTGAATCTCTCAGTGCCTTCATTACACTGAACATCTGTACAGATCCTACTGAGATCTCTATTGATTTGAGCGATGCGAATGTGTCATTATTATACCATTTAATCTTCTCTTGTTGGTTTGTTTGAACACCAGTGTTTAGAGTGACTGAATCTCCCTCCATCACTGACACTTCATCTGTATCAACACCAGACGAACCTGAAGAAGAAATGAACAGTTCATTATGAGCTAAACAAATAAATTTAACAGGAATGACTGGATTAACAATGTAATATGCAAACAGACAGCAAGAAGAACATCATTAGCATGAGATACATCAGTGTTTGCAGCCTGAACGATTCCAAATACACATTGTGCACAGTAACACTTAACTATTGCCTCGTTTAGACACACCCGAACATAAACAACATATTCAGATACACTCAAAACATCACAAAACAAGCTACTAAAGTCACAACAAAAATATAAATAAATAGTAAGAATAAAAAATAAGACTAATTCAACAGCACGACTAGTTCAAGCCACAGTGCATCCTGGGTACCAGTCTAGTCATCCATGATGCTGCATGAAGCTTCATGTCATCATTGTTAAGATATTCATGCTGATTCTTAATGTCTACGTGTGTCTGAATGATGTCACACCATTGAAAATGAGTTCATGTTGGATATCTACTAGCCTACATGTTGGTCACACACAGCAAAATACAAATTAAAAATGCAAATGTCGAATGTATTAGAAACATGACTGCTCACTTTCGGTTTAAAAAACGCCAAATGTCTTACCACGGTCGAGTAAACACCAGAGCAATAACAGCCAGCTAAGCTTCATTTTCAGAATCATTGTAGGTCTTCATACACAACAATACTGCTCCGCGTCGAATTAAAGAGAAAGTAATATATTGGAAAGGGCTCTGTGTGGCGCGTGACACGCCTTCAGCATCGATCTCACGCTCTCACGTACACGCAAGAAATGTCACGCCAAAATCCATTTTTCTCCCTCTCAATTCGTTAATTTTCTGTTGATGACAAGTAACAGTGTATTAATGACAGGAGAGGAGGCCCACAGCTGTAACATCTGCGATACAACATCGTTCTCACAGTATTCTCTGATCGTTGATTTCGCTGAAAACCTTGCACCGTTGAGGCTGAACGCAGCCAAGGAAACAGGAACTAAATACACAAAAATCTCCCTGTTAAGCTTGTAAGCCCCTATATTGCCCTTGTGTTTCTCTTGCTTTGTCAGTTTTTGTAAGTTATGGATTGATTGCTTTTCTGTTCCCTTGTTCCCCTTTTTTTTCATTTACGTCAAACTCCCACAGATGTCTTTGGCTAAAACCTCCTCATCTGCCTTCTTACACCCCCTTCACTTTTTCTTCACCACTACACAATTTGCTGTGACATTACAATGACAATTCATATTATAATATTGTATTCATGACTAGCTTGTGAATTTGTTTCTGTTAACTGCTAAAAGAATTAAGCAAATACAATAAAAAATAAAGTAACATCTGACTTTTTGTGACTTGGTATTTTATGGTCAAATAACAAATAAAGTGCAAATTTGAATTAATAAAGTCAATACTGTAAGTAATTCTTACAAAAGTGGCCAATGTAGCCTATATGGAGTTCATTATGCAGAAGTCATCAATCAAACCATAATCATTAAAAATAAAATAAACAAAAAAATCTTTACTTTTAACAAGACCCTATTTCAGTGCATGCTTTCAAATTTCAGCAATTGCAGCGGTCCACTTATTTTTTTTTATTTTCTGATTACTTGTTTTACCTGTTAGCATAATATGGCTTCTTCTCCAAAGAGTGCCTGATACAAATAATGTATACTTTACAAGACGGAAATCTAGTCATAAATCCTTTCCAAAAAGAGCCATCAACTTCTTCTAAAATAAATACACAAAATAAAAACGTTTAGTCAGTTTATTAGAGACTTGTGTATTAGACATATCGTAAAATGATTTGAACATCTAGTTAGCTTGATTGAAAATCAAAGGCTGCATTCTATGTTAAAAATGTTAAAGTGAAAGTTTAGTTCATGCCAGTAAAAAAACATTCCAGAAATTCTGTTTGCTTGAATAACTTTACCAGTAGCAGTTTTCCACAACACTACACGTTAACCTACAGGGATTTTACAGATGTACATTTGGAGCGTGTAAGGGAACAATTCTCATTCCGTAAATACACAAAAAAATTCCAAAACTCAGCAGTAAACACATGAATCTGCATCCTGAATGCTTCACAAAAGGCACTATGACTATGTTATATGATACAACACTTCTGTTACAAGAAGTACAAAGAAAAACATCCACTTTTGCAGGTGATAGAGAAAACATTCATTAGCCTGTACAGGGCCGGACCCAGACTCTGCTTAGAGACCACAAGACTTTAGATAAAAATAAATAAATAAATAAGCATATTTCATTTGAACTACAATTTACTATGATATGAATATTTGATAAAAATTAGCATAAATATGAATTAAATGGTAATAAATAAATAACAAATCTGTAAAAAATAATCACAAGAATTAAACAACAAATGGACATAAAAGAGCAATAATCTAGCCTCTTTCCTGTCATCCCTATTTTGAGCATACACTGGAATAATACATAATTAAACTTAAAAGATTACAATTTATACAGTCCTAGAGTGACAGCCGTCGACAGACACTCTTTCTGATCACTGGACGTTAGGGGTGTGACGAGACGCTTCATCTCACGAGACAAGAAATGAGAATCAGACAAAATTTTTGCACAATTTTTCAGAAATCCTTAATGACAAAATTCATGACTGGAAAATTAGTATGCAGGTGCATTTTGCAATCTTTTAACTAAATAATGCATTTGTCATTTCAGATACTACTTTATGAGTATGAATTATCAAATGCATTGAAAGAAAACAATATGCAAGCACTGTAAAAGGTTTTTATTGACTGGCTTTTCTCCCGTTTGATTTCACACGAGTCTCTTCAGACCTTACTGTACATTTAAAGGTCCCCTGACATGATTTTTTGTTATTATTTTATAATGTTTCCTGGGTTGCCCTTACAATGTTAGTCTATTTTTTAGATCAAAAATAGTCATAATTTAGAAATAAAAGGCATTTTTCCTAGCCTGATTTTAGCCTCTGCTTTGAACGCTCTGTTTTGGGATTCAATGTAACCGCCCACTGCTGTGATTGGCTGACATGCTTGCATATGAAATAGCTACATATTACATGTGAAACTCTCTTGAATACGTTTTACTACAGTTATTATACGTTTTCACTATTACAGCTATCGAGATTACTGAAGTGTGAGAAGTTTCTGAAGCATTTAGATTCTTCATCACATACAATGTTGCTGTGATGAGATTGAGCAGCAGATGGCAGTCTGTCAGATCGTGAGAATGAAAATCTTATTGCAACGCAGTTTCTGCACTCTCTGCTTTCACTAATGCAGACACAATGATGTACATACAGTAAGAGCTTCGTTGTGCAGTGTAACGCAGTTTCTGTTCTCTCTAAAGCCCGGAACTCGTCCGCTCTCGTCGAGGTAAAAAGCTGCACTTGAACTCACGGAGAGAACAGCAGCCAAGCTGACTGAAAAGCAGAGAAAGGGGAGTAACCTTTCCCCTGTATGACGTTATATAGGGGCAGATTCAAGATCAGCGCGTTTTAGATGCAGACAGATGCAGAGAAGAGAAAATAGCCAAAGCTCGTGTTTACACCTATTGAAAATTCTAGACATGAGGGGACCAAATATCATCTCAGGGGAACTGATATTAATGTTAAAAAACCTCAGAAAATGAAAATTTCATGTCAGGGGACCTTTAAAAGCTTTCAGAACTTCTGATTGAGGCTGTGTGTGAACTCCTAAATGTAACTAATTGAAGTCTGAAGTGCAAACAATAAGTGCAAGTGCAACCATAATCAAAGTTAGCACACATACTCTTTATAAATTGTTTTGAAATTGGCTGTTTTATTTTGCTCCGGCAGTTACAGGGTAAATGCGGCGGAGTTCGGAGAAGGTAGAGAGAAACGAGGCTAGTTTGTTTGTCTCTATGTTGTTGTTCTTGTTTTCGAATTATAAGTTCAGAAACAGAGACTCCCTGTGTCTGCTGTCCTTAAAATATTACAGTACTCTCTAAATATTCAAACTTCAAAGTGCAAACAGAGACCTCAGCTGCAAATAAAACAGTCCAGAGATGGGTATTGGGAGATGGACTATCGAAGCCTGATAAGTGCGCCAATGCACATCGGGGAGCTTGTGTTTTACTTTTAAACTGGAGATTCAGCATACCTCTATGTATAGGTTGCAGCGGGGCTGAGCGTGCGTTATACAAGATTAGACATTTATCAGATGTTTCATCTACAGTATGTTGCGCAATGAATCCTTTGCCATCGGCACGACGATCAGTGAACATGTGATTCGGAATGCTTGCACTGATTGCAACGGCAACTTGGTACATGGATGAGCAAAGCAGACTTTCTAACATTCATTTATAATGGTTATCATTCATTATAAAACAGCAGAATGATAGTTTAGGCGAATGAGTGTACAGTAGTGGTGGAATATTCTATTGTAATTTCACCCTTGAGCTCAGTCACGGCGGCGAAAGCGAGACAGCTTTTCACTCAACGGGAAATCTCGTCATGTTTTAGTCTTGCGAGAGCTCGTGGTGCACGAGCTCTCGGCACACCCTTCCTGCAGACGCCACTTGGAGGGACAACCGTCAGCACGGAGACTCTTTCTGATCAGTTGGACGCCTCTGGAGGGACAGCGTCGGCCCAGACTCTTTCTCGATGCATTGGACGCCTCTGTAGGGACAGCCGTCAGCCGAGACTCGTTCTGATCATTGGACGCCTCTGGTAGGACATCCGTCAGCCAAGACTCGTTCTGATCATTGGACGCCTCTGGAGGGACATCCGTCAGCCGAGACTCTTTCCTGATCATTGGACGCCTCTGGAGGGACAACCGTCAGCCGAGACTCTTTCTGATCATTGGACGCCTCTGGGAGGGACATCGCCAGCCGAGACTCTTTCCGAATCACTGGACGCCTCTGGAGACAGCCCGACCCAGACTGTCCTCGATCATTGACGCCTGTGAGCAGCCGTCGACCAGACTCTTCGCTATCATTGGACGCCTCTGGAGGGACATCCGTCAGCCGAGACTCGTTCCGGATCATTGGACGCCTTGGAGGACAGCGCCACCAACTCTCTCGTGGTGGGACGCCTTGGAGAGCACAGTCAGCGAGACTCTCTGATGATGTGGGCGCCTCTGGAGGGACAGCCGTCAGCCGAGACTCTTGCTATCATCACGCTCTGAGGGACAGCCGTCAGCCAGACTCTTGGGATCATTGGGAGGCCTCTGGAGCAGCCGTCAGCCGACAGACTCTTCTGATCATTGGACGCCTCTGGAGGGCAGCCGTCAGCCAGACACTTCGGATAGGGACGCCTCTGAGGGAGCCGCAGACTCTCTCGGTCATTGGACTGCCTCTGGAGGCAGCCGTCTACACAGAATCTTCTGGATCCATTGGCACGCCTCTGTAGAGGCAGCCGTCAGACACAGACACTCTCAGATCATTGGGACGCCTCTGTCAGGGCAGCCGTCGGAGCACAGAATCTTTCTGGATCATTGGACGCCTCTGCGAGGACAGCCGTCGAGCACAGACTCTTCTCGATCATTGGACGCCTCTGAGAGACAGCCGACTCGGACACGAGACTCTTCAGATCATTGGGACGCCTCTGTGGGAGGACAGCCGTCGAGCACGAGACTCTTTCGGATCATTGGACGCCTCTGTGAGAGGCAGCCGTCAACACAGACTCTTTCGGATCATTGGACGCCTCTGTACGAGGCAGCCGTCGACACAGACTCTTCTCGGATCATTGGACGCCTCTGTAGAGACAGCCGTCGAGCACAGACTCTTTCGGATCATTGGACGCCTCTGTAGAGGCAGCCGTCGACACAGAATCTTTCTGATCATTGGACGCCTCTGTAGAGGCAGCCGTCGACACAGACTCTTTCGGATCATTGGACGCCTCTGTAGAGACAGCCGTCGACACAGACTCTCTCGGATCATTGGACGCCTCTGTAGAGGCAGCCGTCAGACACAGAATCTTTCGGATCATTGGACGCCTCTGTAGAGGACAGCCGTCGGCACAGAGATCTCGTTCTCGATCATTGGACGCCTCTGTGAGACAGCCGTCGAACACAGATCTCTCGGATCATTGGACGCCTCTAGAGGCAGCCGTCAGACACGAGACTCTCTCGGATCATTGGACGCCATCTGTAGAGACAGCCGTCGAGCACTGAGACTCTTCTGCGCACGATCATTGGACGCCTCTGTAGAGGCAGCCGTCGACACAGAATCTTTCTGATCATTGGACGCCTCTGTAGAGGCAGCCGTCGACACAGACTCTTTCTGATCATTGGACGCCTCTGTAGAGACAGCCGTCGACACAGACTCTTTCGGATCATTGGACGCCTCTGTAGAGGCAGCCGTCAGACACAGACTCTTTCGGATCATTGGACGCCTCTGTAGAGACAGCCGTCGACACAGACTCTCTCGGATCATTGGACGCCTCTGTAGAGGCAGCCGTCGACACAGACTCTTCTCGGATCATTGGACGCCTCTGTGAGAGGCAGCCGTCGACACAGAATCTTTCGGATCATTGGACGCCTCTGTAGAGGCAGCCGTCAACACAGACTCTTTCTGATCATTGGACGCCTCTGTAGAGGCAGCCGTCGGCACAGAATCTTTCTGATCATTGGACGCCTCTGTAGAGGGACAGCCGTCGAGACACAGACTCTCTCGGATCATTGGACGCCTCTGTAGAGACAGCCGTCAGACACGAGACTCTCTCGGATCATGGACGCCTCTGTAGAGGCAGCCGTCAGCACAGACACTTTCGGATCATTGGACGCCTCTGTAGAGGCAGCCGTCGACACAGAACTCTTTCGGATCATTGGACGCCTCTGTCAGAGGCAGCCGTCGGCACAGACTCTTTCTGATCATTGGACGCCTCTGTAGAGGCAGCCGTCGAGCACAGACTCTCTCGGATCATTGGACGCCTCTGTAGAGGCAGCCGTCGACACAGACTCTTTCGGATCATTGGACGCCTCTGTAGAGACAGCCGTCGACACAGACTCTCTCGGATCATTGGACGCCTCTGTGAGGCAGCCGTCGACACAGACATCTTTCTGATCATTGGACGCCTACTGTAGAGGCAGCCGTCGACACAGAATCTTTCTGATCATTGGACGCCTCTGTAGAGACAGCCGTCGACACAGACTCTCTCGGATCATTGGACGCCTCTGTAGAGGCAGCCGTCGAGCACAGACACTTTCTGATCATTGGACGCCACTGTAGAGGCAGCCGTCGACACAGAACTCTTTCGGATCATTGGACGCCTCTGTAGAGGCAGCCGTCGAACACAGAATCTTTCTGATCATTGGACGCCTCTGTAGAGGCAGCCGTCGACACAGAATCTTTCTGATCATTGGACGCCTCTGTAGAGGCAGCCGTCGACACAGAATCTTTCTGATCATTGGACGCCTCTGTAGAGGGCAGCCGTCAGACACAGACTCTTTCGGATCATTGGACGCCTCTGTAGAGGCAGCCGTCGACACAGACTCTTTCTGATCATTGGACGCCTCTGTAGAGGACAGCCGTCAGACACGAGACTCTTTCTGATCATTGGACGCCTCTGGAGGGACAGCCGTCAGCACGAGACTCTTTCTGATCATTGGACGCCTCTGGAGGGACAACCGTCAGCCGAGACTCTTTCTGATCATTGGACAGCCTCTGGCAGGGACAACCGTCAGCCGAGACTCTTTCTGATCATTGGACGCCTCTGTGAGGGACAACCGTCAGCACGAGACTCTTTCTCGATCATTGGACGCCTCTGGAGGGACAACCGTCAGCACGAGACTCTTTCTGATCATTGGACGCCTCTGGAGAGGACAGCCGTCGACACGAGACTCTTTCGGATCATTGGACGCCTCTGTAGGGACAGCCGTCGAGCACGAGACTCTTTCTGATCATTGGACGCCTCTGTAGAGACAGCCGTCAGCACGAGACTCTTTCTGATCATTGGACGCCTCTGTGAGGACAGCCGTCGACACAGACTCTCTCGGATCATTGGACGCCTCTGTAGAGGCAGCCGTCGACACAGACTCTTTCTGATCATTGGACGCCTCTGGAGGGACAGCCGTCGAGCACGAGACTCTTTCTGATCATTGGACGCCTCTGTGAGGCAGCCGTCAGACACAGACTCTCTCGGATCATTGGACGCCTCTGGAGGACAGCCGTCAGACACAGACTCTTCTGATCATTGGACGCCTCTGGAGGGACAACCGTCGAGCACGAGACTCTCTCGGATCATTGGACGCCACTGTAGAGACAGCCGTCAGCACGAGACTCTTCTGATCACTGGACGCCTCTGTAGGGACAGCCGTCGCACAGACTCTTCGGATCATTGGACGCCTCTGTAGGCAGCCGTCGACACAGACTCTTTCGAATCATTGGACGCCACTGTAGAGACAGCCGTCAGACACAGACTCTCTCGGATCATTGGACGTCTACTGTAGTGACAGGCTTCAGACCGAGATCTTTCTGAACAGTCGGATCGCCTCTGGAGGGACAGCCGTCGGCAGAGACTCTTCTGATCATCGGACGCCTCTGGAGGACAGCGTCAGCACAGAGACTCGTTCTGATCATTTGTTGCTTTCTTAGGAACAACTGTTCCTAACAGAGGCTTTTTCTTCTCCCAGGACGCCTCGTCATCTTCTACTGTGACTGAAGAAAACAGTCACAGTAGTTAAAAACAAATGTTCATGATTGATGATTCAGTAACACAAACACAAAAATGTTTGATGTTTACTGAACGTAAAGACCCTTGTTCTTCATTCTAAAGTAAAACAGCTCAAGATCAGCGCTCTTAAATAAATCAATTAAAATTGGTGTATCTGTGATTATTTCTGAATGAATCCACACATACATTCACTCAGAAAACACAAACAGATACATGGTGAAATTATTTTTCCTAATTTACATAAAAGTAAAAATATGTTTGTGACATGTGATACTGTATGAAAGCATCCAGACACTTCATGCGCTGCTGAAGCGAGTTTAGATAAATATGAAAAAATGTGCTGCACACTTTCCTCTCATTAAAAATAATAACAAAAAAGGAAAACTCAACAAAAATGGCAGGGGTGAGAAAACAGTCAAACCTTTAATATAAACACCACAAACCAAGTGGTTTCAAACTCGCAACAAACTTTGTTTTGGCCTGATTGTCACACCATTACTTTAACAGTTTAACACTTCAACAGTTCTCAGAGTTGTCAGTCTGCTGTAAATTCAGTTTTTTTTTTCTGCAGATAGATTTAGTTCTCAAAGTATCTCACCTCGAGGCCTGTAAATTGAATCGCTTCCTGCCTGAAAAAAAAACATTTTTTAATTTGGTCAATTAGAAAACAAATAAATACTTAAAGATTATAATAATAAAGATTATTTTTGCACAATAAATCTCTTATTTACATTTTGTATAATCAGCTTTATGTTATACTTGCCATATTTTCTTCTTTGTGTATACATCATGGGGCGATAGTAAATCACTGCAGCGACTGCTACAGTCACAAACAGCAGAACAACAACAGCACTTATTCCTGCTATAACAGCTGAAGATGAACCTGAATCTGGAACAGATAAAGACACAGTCATTAATAATAGAGATCAACTAATAATCAACTCTACCAAATCGGTTGACTGACATTTAGATCTTTCTATTTTCAGTTTCATGATATGATTTTACTTGTACATTGCGCCATCTGGTGTGTTTTTGAGAAACTCTGCTCTGTGAGATCATTAGGAAACAATGTTAACAGGTAAACTGAATGATATTATGCATTTTTCTTTTTATTAACAATAGACTTTGTGTTTGTTATTATCAATTATATTTTACTGTTAAGTAAAAAAGCTCACTTTCTCAAACAGAGTCAATTTAAATATAGTGAATACATTTCTAAAACTGCTCAGAGTAAAATGTACTGAATGACTAAATGAGACTCACCGGTGACAGAAACACTGAATCTCTTAATGATGCTGCGTCGATGACGACGGCTGACACTGCCGATCTGTAGTTTATATTCTCCAGAGTCTTCAGTTGTGGTGTGTGTGATGGTCAGAGATCCAGTCTGATGATCCAGTTTCAGTCTGTCTCTGAATCTCTCTTTACACTGAACATCTGTACAGATCTTACTCTGATCTCCAGTGATTTCAGCAATGATGAGAATATCGTTAAAATACCATGTCATAAAATTAAATGGTTTCGTTTGTACACCAGTATATAACGTGAAAGATTCTCCCTCCTTTCTCTTCACTTCTTCTCGTTCAGCAGCAGAAACACCTGAAACACAAACTAACAGCTGCTGAGAGGATCGTGACACACAACATGAGAGAATGGATTATATGAAAGAGATAAAACAGGCTCTCTTGACTTTCCTTCTAAAAAGCTAATTATTTTGTGCTTGTAACATATTTGATCTAATCCTCTACACTTTGGTTTCCTTAAAGCAAAGGCATTATGATTAAAATATATATTTACATCTACAAATTTCACTTTCATTTTTAGTCTGTTTTGAAGATATTTTCTTTATACTGTATGTGAATTAATATACAGGTAAAGAGAAAAAAAACACATTCAGGAAACACATAATGATGTGATTTAAATGTACAAGACTTGCTTTTAAACATAATGACTTACCTTGAACTGAAACATCGAATATCTTTTCTCTGTCGCTGTTGCTGGTGATCCATAGTTTATAAACTCCAGCATCTGTGTTTGTGATGTTCATGATGATCAGAGATCCAGTCTGATGATCCAGCTTCAGTCTGTCTCTGAATCTCTCAGTGTCTTTATTACACTGAACATCTGTACAGATCTTACTGAGATCTCTATTGATTTGAGCGATGCGAATGTCATTATAATACCATCTAATTCTGTCTTGTTGGTTTGTTTGAACACCAGTGTTTAGAGTGACTGAATCTCCCTCCATCACTGACACTTCATCTGTATCAACACCAGACACACCTAAAGAAGAAATGAACAGTTAATTGTGAGCCAAACAAATAAATTCAACAGGAATGACTGGATGAACAATGTAATATGCAAACAAACAGCAGAAGAACATCATTAGCATGAGATACATCAGTGTTGGCAGCCTGAACGATTCCAAACCAAATACACATTTTGCACAGAAGGTTTACTTTACTATTGCCTCATTTAGACACACCAAAACATAAACAAAATATTCAGATAAACTCACAAATAAAAAATAAGACGATTTAGCTGCATGACTAATTCAAGCCACAGTGCATCCTGGGTACCAGCCTGTTACTCGATCATCCATGATGCTGCATGAAGCTTCATGACGTTCATGCCATCAGTGTAAGATATTCATGCTGAATCGTAATGTCTACTTGTGTCTGAAATGATGTCATGCCCTTGAAAATGAGTTCATGTTGGATATCTGCTAGCCTGTCTTGATCACACACAGCAAAATACAAATAAAAAATGCATGCATTTTCGTCGAATTAGAAACATGACTGCTTCAGTTTCGGTTTAAAAAACGCCCAAATGTCTTACCACGGTCGAGTAAACACCAGAGCAATAACAGCCAGTTAAGCTCCATTTTCAGAATCATTGTAGGTCTTCATACACAACAATACTGCACCGAGTCGACGTAAAAGAGAAAGTAATATTTTGGGAATGGCTCTGTGGCGCGATGACGTAATGACGTTTCGTGATCTGCTTTTTTTAACCGCTCTGACGCGTTCAGAGGGAATATTTAAATATATTTAAATAGCCTACTTTTATTCATTAGGGTTATTATAGGTCTATCTTGTGATTACTGTGGAAAAGCCTGTCCACATGTTGACAGAATTGGTTACGTGTTTGTGACAAATTTTAGCAGTATTATCTTTTTAACCGCTCTGACGCGTTCAGGGTTTCAAAGCAGCGTTATTAAACCGTCGAATGAACGCTTAGATATTTGACCATTTGATCATTTATCAAGAGAGAAACAAATGTCTTACCGTGGATGTGTATTAACTAACCAACCTGAGGAAATTAAAGCTTTATTTTCACCACTTTTTCCAAAAGAATGGGTCTGTGGGGTGATACCAACAGCAACACACACACACAAAAGGATTTTAAGTCTTTGAAAGTCTTTGAGTATTTTAGTTCTTTAACATGATATTATTGTAAATGTGTGTTTAAAGGAGTCCGTTTCTGAAAACGTTTAGTGATTCTTACGCTCAGTTATTTCTGACAAAACTGTAAAATCACGACAAACTCACAGATTTTTAGCAGTTATAGGTTAACCAGATCCGTTTTAATGGCTTTTAATTGCTTTTATTACATGTTATGCTCAACTTTGTCCTTGGCTGATGCAAATGTAAACAAAACAAAACAAAAAAATCTTAAAATAATCTGCTCAAGACTGCAAGGAACATAATTATTGTATCTTATGAGGTTGTTAGTCTTTTGTGAAGACCAACATTTACATGAACCGTGAAATCTCTTGGCTTGAAGTTTCACTTTAATATATTTCTAAAATATACTAAAGTGCAAATATTGTAAAGTGTGCTAAAAGTTGTATTGTGAAAAGAGTTAAAAGCATGATGCTAAGCTTTGAATATACTTGATGGTAAAAATTATGTTGTTAGTATATTTGCATTGTGCGATTGAAAAGGGAATATATTTAAATAGCCTCTTCTATTCACTAGGGTTATTAAAGGTCTATCTTGTGATCACTGTGGAAAAGCCCGTCCACATGTTGACAGAATTGGTTACGTGTTTGTGACAAATTTTAGCAGTATTATCTTTGGTTCACTGCAGTTTCATGGAGAAAATACTACAACAATGGTGTTGACTGATGACTGTGGACATGCATGTCTTAAATCATATGACAAACACCACATGGACATATACGAAACAACATAAAAAAACTTGATATTAACCACAGGGGCTCTTTCTAAAGCTGTTCATACATAGTATAATGAAGGAAGGACTCTGGCCTACAAACTAAACACACATGCACTGAATCCCCACACACAACATGTTTATAGACCCACCAGATCAAACCACATCTCGGCCGCAGCAGTTTCACTTTCACTCAGAAGATGAACGTCAGTAAAACTAGTAATGTGAGACCATACATGGTTTTAACTTTTTACTTTGGGTTTTCCATTCACTAAAATTGAGAACTGAATAAATATACACAACCATCGACTATTTTAAAACCACTAGAAATACACTAACATGACATGCAGTTTATACACAATTCACACAACATTCTTCAATTTAGCCATTTAACAAAGCCAGGCAAGAATCTTACAAAAAGTACGTTAATCGATACAAATAAATCATATTTCTTTTCACCCATTAAGAACATTTAAAGTCTTTTATAAGGGCAGGTGAACTATAACATGTGCAAATACGACTTGTGAAACTAGGAGGGTCAAACCGTGTCGTGGGAGGATACACACATATAGACTGAGTGTTTCCAGTGGATAGTGTCATCACACACTGAACTGCTGGAGAAAATGTTTCACGTGTTTGTTTTATTCTGTTTGTGCTGCTGGAGTCTGACTGGTGAGTTATAAACACATTTGTATGGTTTAATTTCTTTCTGGATTAATAAAGCTGTTGACTTTTTTCATCTTTGCTGTATCAAACGATATCTTGAATATTGTGAGATCTACTATTTTTGAATTCAGGATTTTGCTCTGAAATGGTGTTGAACATGTGACTTTACACACTGATTTTAGATCGAGGTTCACTTATATCTCGCCTTCTTTTTGTGTTTCTGCTGCTGTTGTGAATGTTCTTCAGTTCTACAGCTTCAGGATTCAGGAAACCATCAGAAACATTAATCTGTGTAAATCTGTGTGTTTTCCAGGTGTGTTTGGTGAGTCAGTGTCAGTGATGGAGGGAGATTCTGTTACTCTAAACACTGATGTTACTGAAATACAAGATGATGATGATATACGGTGGAAATTTGGAGCTGAAAACTCTCTGATAGCTAAAATCAGCATAGAGAACCAAATCTTCTCCACATTTGATGATGTTCCTGATGGGAGATTCAGAGACAGACTGAAGCTGGACAATCAAACTGGATCTCTGACCATCACACACACCACAACTGAACACACTGGAGTTTATAGACTAGAGATAAGTGGAGCGAAAAAATCATCAAAAACATTCAGTGTTTCAGTCTATGGTGAGTAGAGATCATTTGTCCAGTCCTTCAAATATTTGTTTATTTTTACATATTGAATTGGATCATTTTATAGTTTAAAATAACGGACCATATACACCATTTAACACTGAACCGAAAATAATATTGTTGAGTAGATTTACCCATATCTCTCTTTATTCTCTCGTGTTTCTCAGCTCGTCTGCCTGTTCCTGTCATCATCAGTAATTCTTCACGATGTTCTTCAAATTGTTCAGTGGTGTGTTCATCATCAGTGTTGAGTGTGTGTGATGCGACTCTGTCCTGGTACTCAGGAATGAGTGTATTGTCCAGCATCAGTGTGTGTGATCTCAGCATCAGTCTCTCTCTACCTCTGGAGGTGGAATATCAGGATAAAAACACCTACAGCTGTGTGCTGAACAATCCCATCAGCAAGCAGACCACACATCTGGACATCAACACACTCTGCAGACACACATGTGCAGGTACAGCACCACTCATCATATATGTGTGTGTGTGTGTGTGTGTGTGTGTGTGTTTACTGACCTGATCTCGGTCTTCTGTTGTAGATCAGACACATTCACCTCCATTTTGTCCATTACAGATCAAGGCGTACCCCTATTTTACCCGTCCTGATCTCGGCTGGATCTCTGATGATTGTTGCTGTAGTTGTTGGGATCTTCTGCATCTGCAAGAAATGTAGGAAAGCTGATCAACAAGGCAAGTGTTACGACATGCAGGGTTTTCAGTTGAAAAATACATTATTGAAAATTAAATTGCAGGGAAATGGTTGAAAGTTTTGTGTGTAAATGTCACTTAGTGGGGGAAAACATGGAAATAGGTAGTCATTTTTTTATCCTGTTGTTTGTCATTGTGGTTTGCTGTTCTAGGCTGTTAGGACCTTTACTAATAATATTTAGTGATATTGTAATGCTGTCAAACCCTGGAAGTACTTTAGCTGACAGCTCTGATGATGTTTCAAAGAATCAGATTTAGCTAAGAGTGTGTTTTGTGGTTTTAATGCATATATTATTGTTGTTGTAGAAACAGTTCAGACTCTTAACAGAAAGGTCACTTACGCTCATCCAACATTCCCCAAAGAAACGCACATAAATTGGTAAGATTATGTGTTTAATGTCATAAGTCACATGTCACTCTGTATCATTTAAGTATCTGTATTTTTGATCACTCACACAGCAGAACTATATATCATATATATGAAAAACGTATAATTATTCAGTGCCAGAAATGCACAAAATATCCACTCTGCCCATGAACATAGTTCCAAAAAATAAAAAATGTTTAATTTACTAATTTATTTTTTAAGCAAATGAGAAAGAGTTCTGGACCAACGCTATAGACTTCAACTTTCCGTCAGTGATTATAATATACATTTAAAAAATACTTTGTTCAATGAACATAATCATCTGGTTCTGTCTGGTCATTTTTGACTCAAAAAAAAATGTACGTTGTTTTTTTTGTGGTATTTTTTACTTCAGAATTGTACAAAACGTGATACAAATTTTGGCACGTGCTACGTGAACAACACACACACACATAATAATGTACATGATTTAAAATTGTTAAATGGTCCTGGAAAAAAATAATCTCACTCATACTGCCCTGTGTCAAAATTAGCGCATTGGAAACGAATGGGAAGTAGGTAATTTTTTTTTTACTTTTTTACAGTTTTTTTTAGATATTGTTACTGTATTTGAGATATCAACTGCAAACTTGTTTTGATTTATGGCTTTGATTTTTCTCACAATTTTACAGTAAAGCACATTTTGGAAAATATATATTTCATATAAATATTTTATTTAAAATCGTTATTTTTTCATAACAGTAAACTTAAACTTCTAAACTTTTTTTTAGTTTCACTTTTTTAACTTGTTTAACTTTAGCAATATTCTGCCAAGTGACCAAACTTAACTTTGTGCTCTAAGCATTCAAGAATTACAACAGTTTAAGTTGGAAATATAATTTTTAGGTATGCTTAAAAAGTGATTAACAGGTAATAAATTATCATAACTATTCCATAAATGTAATATCTTAACCCCCAAAAAAATAAAAACAAACTATATATATATATATATATATATATAATTTTTTTTATTATTATTAATGTAATCTTGTAAAAAGGGTCTTGTGCACTTGTGTTTGTTTGTTTGTTTGTTTTACCAGAAACTCACAATGTAAAACCGTCTGACAGGAAACTGAAGCATTCAGGAAATGAAAGTCAAAAGAATGCATCTTTTTTTGATGGTTTGCACAATAGTCAACAAGAAAATGCACTTTTTACATCATATGAAGATTGTCAAATCCACTTTATAACACAACGGCTGCAGCTTTTTTTTTAAATCTTGAAACAGCAAAATCAGGTTTTACTGTCCAATTTGGCATTACTTCATAACATTGTATATTCACATGAAGTCAGAAAATCACGTTCACAACAAGCAATCTGTCTGACTGGTCTTTCTAAGGACACACTTTGTTTTTCATTATTATCATCTGTTATGTGTGTTTTTTTCAGAATGTTGAAGAGGAGGCTCATGTGGAGTACGCAGCGGTTGCCGTATGATCATCTTCAATCTTTGTCTAGTATCAGATCAGTTGCCGTGTCATGGCTCTCACAGTGAACCTCCTGCAACAACCTCAGACTCATCAGGAAACGTCAGATTTCATCAGGAAATAACAGCGGACATGCAGGATCATCATGAGGGTTTGAAGTACGAGACGTTAAAACTAAAGATTGACCAATCAAACGCCCTTGTGTAAAAGAATATACCTTATATACAAATAATCATACGGACAATTGAAGCGTTTTCATGTTTAACTCTTAAATGCTTAAGAGACAGGGGCGGAGCTAAACTCTCAGTACAATAAGAGACCACTTGTGTATATGCAAAATGTAGATGCACACATGCAAAAGTTGTAAAGTAGTGAACCTTGCCGTTATAGGTTCAGAAATGTAGTTGTGTAGCCGAAGAGCCTGTGCATGAGCATGTAGAGCCGGACGCTTGTGTTTGATGAGTGTGTCTGAGGTGTGAATAGCGTGTCTGAGTGAACACTATGCGGTCTGAAGGGCTTTTTTCCATTGCTGCTCACATGAAAACATTTGACGTTTGCTTAGACAAAAGGTCTGAATACTGAAGTCTGACAGATAAAAGATTCACTCAAATCAAACAGTGATATTATCTTACTATGTATCTGTGAGATTCTAAGATTGATAATAAAGGTCGGGGTATATTGCGTCATGACCTCATGCTGTGATCCTGCAGATAAGCTCTGCTAGTTTCCGTACTTATTTCTAGCTCTAGTAAGAGGACGTTTTCTTTAAGAAGAAGAACTATCCTAGATCTCTCACACCCTTTTTTTATATAAATATAAACAGGAATCCAGAATGATATTTGAGACACCAGCATCTGATTTTGCACCAAAAACTATTAATAATTATGTTTTTTGGAAATGCACATTTAACATTTATGTTTTTTGGGGGGGGGAAATGCGAGTTGACAATAGAGGGAATGCATTGACGTGACTTTCCCGTGGGAACAACCCCCCTCAGCCTGACTGAGTGGCAAAAGATCTGCTGCGTGACTGGATTTAATAGGGGAAACTGCAAAAATGCGGCTAAAACGAACAATTTTATCAATTTAAATTAAATGTTGGACTCAATATAGTGTTCCTTACAACTTACTAAAGATCCAGTGATCCATGGATAATGACATGCAGCCAGGAATCGTGTCGCCTGATTTCGACACTGGGGAAATAAAAGCAATATAGACGGTAAACATAAAGCAAATTTGCCTCTGAACGCTTTATATAGGTTTAAATCCGGGTGATCACTTATATCAGTGTTATATATAGCCTATATATATCATCATCATCATTTCGTCCAGCCTAAAACTTTATATATATATATATATATATATATATATATATATATATATATATATATATATATATATATATATATATATATATATATATATATATATATATATATATATTGGTCAGTGTTTATTAAAACAAACACCCAATAATGCAGAATATGCAATGATAAATTTTAATTGATGAGTTGTTAATACATAACAATACAAAATATATGGGTATGGTTTTACAGCTAAATTCAGCATATTGACACAAAATGATAAATGCAAATCCAGCTTTCGCTGACTGGAGTCCAGTTGTTTCTGTGAATTGCAGTGATCCATTTGCTCCTCTTTCTATCGCAGTCTGTAAAAATATACCTCAGATTTTTTGTCAAATCTAGTTGTACAGTCAATCGCAAAGCTTTTTCCCACTTTATATGTGTTGTGTTTGTTTTTCGCGGCCATTCACGCTGACAACAAATACTGCCGCTCAGTCTTTTTGCCACTCACTGTGAGGAACTGCAGGCACGTCATGTGCATTCCCTCTATAACAGTATTGAGCTTGAAATGCAGATGCAAATTTATTTTCATTAACAAAAACAGTGATGTTAGCCCCAATTTTTTGGCTGCATCTGAAAGCTTAAAAAGAGTAAAGTCGTTGCCTCACTGCCTAACCAGGCAACGACATTACAGGCAGCGTTTGTGTACAAACCTAAAAAAATGGAGTTTAGACAGACTTCTGAGGCAGTATAACAGTTTCATGATCGACAGCAAAATATAGAGAGCTTTGGTGAGAACTAGACGAATATTTAATTAATACTAAATTTTGTAATTAATAAAAAAATATATATATTTTTTATTTTTTGCAAGAAATTACATCATAAGTTGAAAAGGGTTGGTCATTTACACACAATCTGACCTCCAATCACAACTTAGAGATGCCATCTTTATTTTTTAGCTATCAAAGGGATATCAAAGGCAGTGAAGGACACATCTATGCTGACTTCAACAATCAATCAGATGAAGGTATCTCAGTCAGTTGAAGCTAACACTGGTTTCGGGTGTGCCTTTGTGCCGTCCGACCTTGAAATGAATCCGTCAAAGGCAGCATTTTTAAGCTTTCGGATGCAGCCATTGTATGAGATTACAGTAGATAAGGCAAAACTTTCCATATTCACTCAAAGTTACCATTTACATAATTTCAGATTGTAAAACCAAGTGATGTGAACATATCCTGCACATCCATAAGATAATTCATGAAACAATATTAACTACCAAACTTACATTTATCACTGTGTTAATGATTAGCATGTGAATTTGTGTTTAGTTGAATGAGGAAATCCTATTTTGGTACTGATTTGATCGATTATGTCTGTTAACAGCTAAAAACAATAAAAAAATAAAATAATATTTGCTATTTTAAGTCACCTCTCTTTTTATTTGTCATGTGTCAAATTTATAAAATTGTAATAAAAACAAAACAAGTGTATTTTAATAGAAACTAGGTATGGCCAAGAATCAAATAAAATGTAATCTTGCATTGATGATGAAGTTGGTATTATTGTTAGCCATTTTTTTAAATGATCATGATTAATCAGACTTCCAAAGCATAAATATAAGGAGGTAGTAATTATTATCATCAATCAAACCAATACTAAAAAGTTTAGGCCATTTAAGCAAGGCGATTTCAGGCATGTGTTCCAGTTATTTGTACCCTGATCTTACGATCAATTCATACGAATTTGTACGAGTGATTAAAAAGTGACTAATTCGTACTGAATTCATACGACCTCACTCATACTATTTGTCCAAACCCACGTGATGGTTGGGTTTAGGGGCGGGGTCAGGGGTAGGTCATTTGTACGAATTCATACGAATTGGCCAATTCATAAAATATGTACGATTTTGCACAAATGAAAAAATGAATTGTTACAAATTAGTCACCTTGTAAAATTCGTATAATACGAATTCCCGTGAGATCGGGTTGGTTATTTTTGTGAATTGCATCTATCCATTTACCTTATATTTTCTGTAGCTTTTGGCTCTCTGTAAAAATAGCTCTGATTACTTGTTTTTGATATTTGCACAGTCACTCACACCACCAGAGACCTCAACTCTATGCATTCAGTGTGGGACTCATGCAATTGTGGCTTCTCACGCCACAAGTCCATTTTCTCACACACTGAAAAAAACCTCTCGGAGCAGAGAGGAAACTGACGACGTGCAGGCAGATAACACACACCAGGCAGCAGACACATGCACATATAGACCCCAAGACCCCTCACCGACCTACTTTATCACACACACCACAGCGCTCTGCAGAGCAGCATCCACGTCTCTTGACCTGCCTTCATTGCGGCATTTAAACAAGTACAAAAATGTGTCATTCCACCACATGCCGCCTTGCAAGTATGGCCGCCTTTCACTAAAAGGGATGATGGTTTAGCTTAGTAACTACTGTAATATGCTGTAATGTAATTGTAATCTACTGTAATACAGTATGCGTACGCACGTCTGCAAGTTGTCTGTTAAAGATCACTTCATCTGGAAAGCATCTGCTGTTTACTAACATCTGATAGACATCTATAAGATGTCAGTTTAACATGCATTCTAAATCATTACATCTTAAAAACATCTTCTAAACGTCTATTTGACATCTGACAAGAAACGTCCTATAGACGTATTGTAGATGAGCAAACACTCTTAAAAATACATCTTCCAGATGTAAACAAATAGACGTCTTTGTGATGTACGTGTGCTATCAGGGATATCCCTGATAGCACACGTACATCACAGAGATCGTCTATTTGATGTGTGTGTTTACATCTGGAAGACATATTTTTAAGAGTGTTTGCTCATCTGCAATACGTCTATAGGACGTTTCCTGTCAGATGTCAAATAGACGTTTAGAAGATGTCAGTTTAACATACATTCTAAATCATTACATCTTAAAGACATCTATACTAAATCGACATCTTCTAAACGTTCTATTTGACATCTGACAGGAAACGTCCTATAGACGTATTGCAGATGAGCAAACACTCTTAAAAATGCGTCTATACCAGATGTAAACACACACATCAAATAGACGTCTCTGTGATGTACGTGTGCTATCAGGGATATCCCTGATAGCACATGTACATCACAAAGACGTCTATTTGTTTACATCTAGAAGATGTATTTTTAAGAGTGTTTGCTCATCTGCAATTCGTCTATAGGACGTTTCCTGTCAGATGTCAAATAGACGTTTATAAGATGTTTTTAAGATGTAATGATTTAGAATGCATGTTAAACTGACATCTTAAAGATGTCTATCAGATGTTGGTAAACAGCAGATGCTTTCCAGATGAAGTGATCTTTAACAGACATTTTGTAGACGTACATGTGCTATCTGGGACAAAACCGTTTTTAACCAAAAAACTTGTTATGCATAATATGTTGTTCATTTACATGACGTTTGTTTGGGCGCCTGAAAAAGAAACTTTTTGAAAACGGGTTTCAAAGTGCACGTTTTTGAAAGCGGTCTCCATGAAAACAACAAAAATGTGAATCTCTGAAGACGATGAAGTCATGCATATACATATTACGTGTTCAATTTATATGTTTCATCGCCATCTGATGGCCTGGCAGCAGAATACAGAGTTTTAGGCCGTTTTAATGGATCTGTGTGAATGGGAATCATTTTGACAATGGTGTCGTCTGTACGAAGAAAACTCAAGGACCCAAAACTCAAAAATATCTCCATTTTAATCATATCGTTATCCTTGTCGTGTTAGCATACCCTTAGTGCAACTTCAATTAGTCTACATTGTGAAACGAATGGTCATCAAAACGAATAAAACTTTTACTGATTGCAAAAGATGACGACTTTTAAGAGACCAACTGCAGAAACAAAGAGGCTCTTTTTGCAAATTCTTCATAACGGAAGTCAAGATGACAGTGTAGGCATTAGCATTAGCGACCATGCTAATGACCATGCTAATGACAGCTTAGCCGAAACAGATCTGATCTGGGACAGATGGAACAGGAAGTGATTTTACTAGTATGTGAGGGAATATATCATAATTCCAGCTAATTGCCAGCAGTAATTAAACCTGGACTTAAAAGACACTTTGGTACAGAGAGGGCCAGATCAAGGAATAATTTTTCCAAAACACAGTAGGAACAGGACATTTTCAGAGGCTCTTTAAAGTAGCTTTTGCTAACTGGTACAAACGGACAGACCATGGCTTGTTTATTTAAATAGCAATAACTTTGAAGGAGATTACATATCATTAATGCACACAAAACTGAACTAACTGTGCCATTCGTCCCATTGAAGATCACTTTTCCCTGCTTGGAGTTTATGATTTTGATTTGTGTATCTTTCTAGGAAACGGAAAATGCCCTGAAACACCTAACCTAAAACATAAAGCGAAGAACTAGTAATGATCGAGAGGCATTTGTTTGGTATTGCCTTTTGTATTTTGAGTCTAATTTATTTTTGGTTCCAATTAATATCAGTTGTCCTCTTAAGACATTTTACTATGTTACTTTGCAACATGTCAACTAACTAACTCTCAGAGTAGACGGTGTAAAATCTGCTAGCATTACGTATACATATGAGAGTTAGTTGAAATCTGGATCTTCTTCTAAGAGTAGTGTACTTTACAAGAGCGCCATCTTGTGTTCATTCCTGCAACAGCTTTAATCTAAAATGAGTACAAAAAAATAAAAAGCTTGATTACAAAGCGTTCTAAAAATAAGCTGATTAGACTCGTGTGTTTGTATAGCTTAGGTCTGAGTTGAACAGCTGGAAAAAGTAAAAAACCTAGAATGTTAAAGATCAAAGTTTAGTCCTTGTTGATCTATCTATCAATGATTCAATGTTAGCTATACTTCTGATCAAATAAAAATAATTTCATGACTAACAAAGAAATTAAATAGCATTAATCACATAAAATAAAACATGTTTATTTACATTGTAAGAAAATATGTTTATATACATTATTATATCATTACTAATATAATTAGTATATAATATCATTGTTGTAACAGCAAAAACGCATTTGTGAAATGAGCTTGAAATGAGCAGCCAGTACCTGTTAAATATTAACAAAATCACATATTATTTGTCATTTTGTAGTTACTTCAATCCACAGTGTCTTTTAGTACAGTTTTTACAGGTTCATTTCCTGAGATTCTTGGCATCTAATTCGGTTCCCATAAGATCCGGTTTTACAGTGTTGGAGTTGCGGTGGACTTTTTTAGTCAGGCCTCTCCCCACAAAGCCTTCCCGTGTGGTTGAGCCTAGAGATAGATGGAGGCAGATGATAGCGGCCATGTGTCCCATTGACGATGAAGAGGATTTAGCAAGTTCTTGAGATTCAGAGTTTGATCAAGAACACAATGGGGATATTGCATTGATCAGCTCTTGTGGGATTTGAACCTTAAATACTTTTTTTTAAACCAGAAAGACATCACAAACCAAACCTCAAAGCCGTTTCTAAAACATCAGTTTAAAGGTTTTCCAAAATGGCCAATTAAGGTTTAAAGACACCAGAATTCAACATACTGGTGTTTTACATCTACATTTATTCATTTAGCTGACGCTTTTATCCAAAGCGACTTACAATTGCTATATATGCACGAAACGAGCCTTTTCGTTTCGTGCTCCAACATTGTGGAACAGCCTTCCAGCAGATATTAGGCTGGCAAGTAAAATGAATGTTTTTAAATCTAAGCTTAAGACGTACTTATTCATTGCTGCGTATGAGTCCTGAATGTTTATTGATTTTTATGTTTTTTGTATAGTGGTATTACTTCTTATTGTATTGTATTGTTTGCATTTTATCCTGTTGTAAATAAATGTATTATTATTATATAATAGGTCAGAGGTCGCAACTTCGACTGGTGATCCAGGTCAGCTCTAAGGACCCATTCTCCTCCAGGTGTCAGCAAGGAGGACCTCTCTCTTACTGTGCCACCTTGTCTAAAAAACTGTGTTGACGCAAGCTGGCAAGGGTCCTCTGTGCCGTACCAGTGGTGCAGATTTTGGGGGCTTGGGAGAGTGTCATATGTGGCTCTGATCAAGAAACTTAGCCTTGATTGGGGCAGCTTCCATAGACCAGACCATGTGTGTCTCTGCCATGACCTTAGCACTCCTCTTCCCCCTCTTGACTTCCGAAATCACGATGATTAATCAAATGATTAAACAAACAGCAATACTGTCAAGAGGATAAACGACTGAGATAATCCTGCACTCTCCTGTCTGGATCCTTTAGCAGTTGTAAGAATCCCTCCACTATCACACACTGGAAATCCTCAAGCGCTCTGCTGGTGATGCATTGCTTTGTTTTCGACTAGAAAAACGTTATTGGTACAGACAACTGATCTTTTAGTATCCTGATACTATTTCTCCATGAGAACTACAGCTAATCTTCTACCACTTTCTTTTTTCCCTGACCTTTTTCCACTTCCTCTTCCGTCAGTGAAACCTTTAAAATAATAATGCTGTGAAATCCCAGTAGTCTCAAGTCTCATCAGGAGATGTCCCATTATCATCATCCCTCTGTGGAGTCTCAGTCCTCTGATTAAGGGGCACTTGTTCTGGAACATTATTCTCCTGAGAGAAAGAAACAAGATATGTAAAGACCCTGTTCTTCATTCTAAAGTAAAACACCACAATAGCAGGCTCTCTTAAACAAGTCAGTTATTATTGGTGTTTTACCTATAATGTTTCACACCATCTAAGGCCCTGACAAACAGACAGGGTTGGGGAGTAACGGAATACATGTAACGGCGTTATGTAATCAGGATACAAAAATCCAGTAACTGTAATTCGTTACAGTTACATCAAAAAACGTAGTAATCAGATAATAGTGTATCAGTGTATAGATAATCTGTATTTTGGCATAATAACACTATTGACTCGCGACCTTACTGTCTATGCTCGCGACACGAGTCACGTGAGCCACCCGCTGGTGACTGCGTAAATAACAGCTCTCGACAACAATCTCCGTCCCTCAGACACCGATTGAATCACCGCTGCTAGAAACGATGCTGCCCACAGGTAAAAATGCTTTCATTTCTTTGAAATTCCGCTTCTATTTTGTTTTTAAAGAGGAAAATTCCAAAAACATGGTTTTACAGTGCAAACTGTGCCTTGTTGTTAGCTTATATAGCGTTTATTACTGCTTTAAAATTCATGTATGATCGCAGTTGTAAGTTTTCTAGCGATGCTGGAATCTGTAGCTTTTAGTACCTAAAATGTCCTTTCATAATCTCTTCGCTTCTCAGTCTCACTTAGGAAGATGTTCGCTGCTAACGAAAGGGAACTCAGTAGGAGTTCAAGTAAGTCAGTAGGAGCCAACCGTCCAAGTTCAGTCAGGCAAATTAAGAAAGATCATGGCATTAGTCAACAGATTATTTCCTATTTTAATATAAACTAATATGTAGATTGTGTAGAATTTTTAAATGTTGTGTTTTTATTATTTCCTTGTAGCCTACATAGTACATAATAATCTGTAAAACCATACTGTAGCCACAAGATGTCTTAATAGCCCTTTAAATAAATATATTTCAGGGATGTGAAATTCTTAATTAGTAAAAATAATATCTGTCCTTGAAGTAATCCAAAAGTAATCAGTTACATTACTTTCATATTCTGGTACTTGGATTACGTTACTAAATACTTTTTTATGAAGTAATTTGTAACTGTATCGGAATTCATTTTTAAAGTAACCCTCCCAAGCCTGAAAACAGATAAGTTATTTTCTTTCTTCACTTGTCCTTCATTTAAAATACATGGCCAGCAATATACGTGCTATGCACTTTCCTCTCGATAACAAAATAAGTACAACAAAAATGACACTAAAGATGTTTGTAAGAAAACAGCAGTTATGGTAGATATATTTGCACCAGCTCTGCACTCCAGTAAAGTCATGTCATGTATCATCTTCCGACTACATCAGTATCTCTTCCGATTACAATTTAATTTTAAAGCTGCTCTCTAGTGTTCTCATGATGTATTTTGCAGATGTCCGACCATGACGGACTGAACAGAAGAAATGTAAAAGGAGATTTCCACTTTAAAGAAGGCGTAGCCACACCTACATATAACGTAATCGCCACAGAGAAGGTGGAAAGTTTACTTTGACAAGCAGCTTTGAAGCCCTGAAATGAACTTTGTTTTGGCCTGATTTTGTAAATCTTGTCATTAGAGGCTTAACAGTTCTCACAGATCTGAATCTGTAGTAAAGTCAGTGTTTTGCAGTCAGAGATTCAGAGCTCAGTATCTCACCTGATGATGATCATCTCGCCGTCTCCTGTTTCCTGTTTAAACATCAACAACAAACTCTTACTTTGGTCAATTAGAATAAAAATACTTTTACATGTTTTTAAAGATTCTTTTGGACATTAAACATCAATTTTTTTATATTTTGTACAATCAGCTGTATGTAATACTTGCCTGTTTGTTTTGATCTGTGGTGATAGTACATCCCAGCAGCCGCAGTCACAAGCAGAATAACACCAACACCAGCAGCACTTATTCCTCCTACAGCAGCTGATGATAAACCTGGATCTGGAACAGCTAACAACACAGAGACATTATTACAAGAGATCAACTGATAATCAACTCCACAAATATGTTTGAATGACATTTACAACTTGCTTTCAAGAGTGATATTGATTGGATAAATAGTTGGTCAATTGAAAAATCGTGTGTTTTTTGCAGGAAAACTGACTGATGATATGCATTGTTCTTATTCCTATATAATAGACTTGAGAAATATAGAAACAGGCCACAATGAAATCATTTACTGTTTCAATTTTAATATAGTATTGCTCAAGTGAAAATGCACTGAATGATTAAAAGAAACTCACCAGTGACAGAAACACTGAAGATCTTAGTGATGCTGAATCTGCTGTTGTTGATCTGTAGTTTATATTCTCCAGAGTGTGTGTTTGTGGTGTGTGTGATGTTCAGAGATCCAGTCTGATGATCCAGCTTCAGTCTGTCTCTGAATCTCTCTTTACACTGATCATCTGTACAGATCTTACTGAGATCTCCAGTGATTTCAGCGATGAGAATCTCATTAAAATACCACTTTATTGAATCCTGCAGTTTTCTTATTACACCAGTGTATAAAATAACAGATTCTCCTTCCATTGCTGTCTTTTTCTTCATTTTATCTCGTTCAGCATCAGAAACACCTGAAACACAAACCAACAGATGAATGCAGGATGTTGTTTTGAGGGAAAAGACACAACATGAGAGAAATATGGATATGAAAGCGATAAAACATGCTTTCTTGACTTTCAGTCTAACATGCTGTGCTTATAAACATAAGGGGCAGGTATGGTAACCAAAATCTGTACAAGTAAAAGTTCAAAAATGTATGTCAATGCAGCATGTATTACAATAAGGATTTCTTCCTGAATGTGTCCTCTTATGACAGATGGTGTGTCATCTTGCAGTACCTTTTTTAAATAACAAATACAAATGTGATAATGACATTATTATTTAGATAGAAACAATAATACTACGTAGGACAAACAGACCCTCAGATACTTTAATATCCTGAGATATGGGCACCACAAATACACTCTGCTGTTTGTCTCCACACTCCACAATTTTCCAAAAATAAACAAACACTCTCTGATTCTGTTATTTTCTATGACATTTAAGGGGGACGTAATATAATCCAAGTTCATATATTGCTAGAAACTTTATATACCTTCTTTCTGCAACTCGTATGAATGTGTGTGTGTGTTTATGTTAGATATAAGTTTTAAATGTGTTCTAATAATCATAGTCTCGTTTGTAGTTTTTTTTTCTTTCACACCATTCCAGCTTCTATGGCTATGTTCATGGCGAGAACCAGATATATTTATTTCAAAATAAAAAAAAGTATTTAATGTTTTTTTTTTAAATCTTAAGACTAGTCTGGATTTTCTTGTTTGTATTTAAAGAGAAGCATTTTTGTGTTATGTGCTTACACATGCAATGTCTTGATCTAAGTTACCTGGCAAATAAATAGTGTGTTCACTGTAGTATGGGGTGGTGATGGCGCAGTGGATAAGACACATGCCTTCGATGTGAGAGACCCGCGCTCGAATCCACTGTGAGACATCAATGTGTGCCTGAGCAAGACACTTAACCCCAATAGTTGCTCCAGAGGCGTGCGACCTCTGAGATATATAGCAATTATAAGTCGCTTTGGATATAAGCATCAGCTAAATGAATAAATGTAAATGTAAAATGTATTTTTAATATTTATATCCACTGCAGAGCTGATAGTTACGCCGATAATGACGAGTCATTTGCTCGGCTGTAAACAAGTGACTCTTTCAAAATTCCCAATAAATTAATAATTAATAATTCCCTTTGAACTAAATTGACTTCTCTCCCTTACAACAGGTAAAGAGAAAAACACCTCTGAAATGTCACTGCAAAAAATATCACTAAACAAATTAAGGATATGATTTAAATGTAGAGTTTGCTTTTAAAAATAATGACTTACCATATAAAGCAACAATGAAGGTCTTTTCACTGTCACTGCTTCCGCTGCTGATCTGTAGTTGATAAACTCCAGAGTCTGTGTTTCTGGTGTGTGTGATGTTCATGATGGTCAGAGATCCAGTCTGGTGATCCAGCTTCAGTCGGTCTCTGAATCTCTCAGTGCCTCCATTACACTGAACATCTGTACAGATCTTACTGAGATCTCTATTGATTTGAGCGATGCGAATGTTATTATAATACCATCTAATTCTGTCTTGTTGGTGTGTTTGAACATCAGTGTATAGAGTGACTGAATCTCCCTCCATCACTGACACTCGGTCGTCATCAGCACCAGACACACCTGAAGAAGAAATTAACAGTTTGTAAGTAGAGAAAACTGTCTTGATTCATAATGTAACATGAACAATAACAATGAATATCGATTCACACGTTCACTCATCAGACAAAGATACACGAGTCTCATTGTCGATCTTATGCATTTTAATGAACGTCATACAAACAACAGTCTGATTCATATTTTGCCCCCTGTATGAGGATTCATACAAAAGTACTTTCATACAGAAATTCATAATAAATATTACCCATTATAAATATTTAATAGATGAATATCATCCATAAAATGCATTTCCTTTGTATATTAATGTGTTGAAGAATGAAAACATTTTAATAAAGTAGAGTTGTCAAAAGTACCGACTTCGGTACTGAAAGTTGAAAAAAATGTGACAATACTAGCATTTTCCTCTAGCATTTTGAGCGCTGCTGAACTGACTCTTAAATACTTCGAATTGGCTATTGTGTTGACGCGGTCAACATTTATATGTCTCTGATTGGCTACAATGATCAACAATGACATATTTGACACTCAAACATATCACACAGGATTGAATGAAAGCGGCGTCTATCACTCTCTATATTAGGGATCTATTATTATATTAGTATCTAGTTTAAGGGATGCTGCAGATTAATTTTGATGTCGATTGGGTTGACATAGAAACACAAAAATCCAACCCTGAGAACATGAACATGAAAAACTGTGGGTAGAACGCCTGCTGAGGAGTCGAGCGTAACATGGAGTCAGCAGTGGTCCAGGAAAAGTTGCGACGGGACTACGTCTCTTTGTTCCCTCCTTCAGGGAATGAGGGTTACATATGTAACCGAAACATTCCCTTTCAGTTTCTCACGTTCGACATAGTCGATGCGTCGACTGATTGGGATCCAAATTAAAACACCATCTAGTGATGCCACCTTCCAGTGCCTTGACAAAAGCCTCCAGATCCCTCCACAATTAAGGCGGGGAAGGGACAGGGGTTAGGCCAGGGAAGTCACTGCTGTTCCTACAGGACTACTGGGAAAGCATTCCCTGAACATGGAAAGATGGGACGCTCCTGAAGCCACATCCTGCCCAAAGGGAGGTAAGATGTGGAGAATACACATATAAACTGGGCAGATGACTGGGAAGTACAACATATGGAATGTCACTGGGGTGGCTCTAGCATAAACAGGGGAGAGACTCAACCGAACAGTGACGGCAGAGCAGGCTCTGCCCAGGGAAGACACGGGCTCGCCGCAGGGAGCTGCACCGTAGGCATCACAACATATGGACCCAGCCTAACACAGGTTCCACTAGTGCATACGAATGATAGGCCTGGCTTCGGACGTTCCGCCATATCCGTTGCCGAAGGGTATGGAGGAACTCGACAGGGTTCGGCTAAAAAGGGGAAGTCAACTGGAGCAAGAATTGTGCACGTATCCAGTCTGTAGGATTGGAATGGTGCAGCAAGCCGACACAACGAACCAGGCTTACATTGAAAAGGCTTCATGTGATGGGAGCCCAGAGGAAGCATTGGTTCGACTAAGGTGTCGCCCAGTCCTCAACTCTAGAATATCTGTCAGCGAAGCACTAAGTGGGAGCTCACCACCTACGTAGACATACGCATCTCAGGATTTTCACCAAGACGAAGGCAGCCACTTCCAGTGAGCCAACCTTGCTTGGAAACAGCCTTCCCTCTCTGCTGCTTTCCTTAACAGATAAGAGCTAGTCTGAGCAGATAAGAGCTGGTTGCGTTCTGTGCACGTCAAACCGCAATGAAGCGGATGGACAGAGAAAGCCAGGGCTGGGTCAACCTCCTCCAGGCAGCGCTCCCAGTTTAAGGGAGAGGTAGGAACCTTGGGGATATATCCAGGCTGGGGTCTCAGCTTGTGAGATATAGCCGGCCTGAATTCCAGGCACAAGTCGTAGAAAGCGAGAAAGACCCTACCCTCTAGTAGAGACCATGCAAGCAGAAGAACTAAAAAACTGAATTTTTAACTCACTGCCTGCAGTGGCTCAGGGGCAGTCTCTGTATGCCAGAGATAGGCCCAAGAGGATAAAGAGGTGCACAGGGATGACCCTTGCTTCTTCAGGAACCTGACGATCAGGACGTGCTTCCCATACTTCTGCATATGATGTTTGTATCATATTAGGGTGAAGGAACAGCCTACTCCAACCCAAGTTGCAGGAAAGAGAGCACTGAAAATAACCGAACACTCATTCAATGAATAGGTTCCACTCCCAATTAGCGAAGCACAACTGCCTTACCCTAAGGGGGTGCTTGCAGAAGTGATGGTCACTACCACATATCCTTGTGATAGTGACCTGAACCTCCCCGTCCAGTTCTTTGAACGTGGGTGCCATCATGCCCTGTCCCTGAAATATATTCAGGGGATGTCAGGAAGGCTGTTGAGGGAACTAGATTTGGGTGGGCCAAAAAGGGCAGCTATCAAGACCTGTTCCACTCCTGACTTAGCACAGTAGGTGCAAGCGACATGCATGGCACAAGACAGGAACACTGCTCAACACTAGATGTGATAATTCACTGAGTTTCAAGAGCATTTCTGCTCAACACATGAGTGTGATGAACATCCCTGAACTTGAGCAGCACCAAGCCATAATGAATCCCATAGTTCGCGTTCTTAGAAGGCTCACAGGGGAATGCATTTCTGCGGAGCCCCCAGGTCAGCTGAGAGCCGTGTCTATCCAGAGATGTCTGCTCAGACAGAAACACAATTGGCAGAGGGACGAGTGCGGAGGGATTGGGAACTCACCATGAACAGTAAGAATGAAGGTCAATTCACGGATATTGCTGCTGCTGATGATTTCTAGTAGATAAAGTCCTGAGTCTGTGTTTTTGGTGTTTGTGATGGTCAGAGATTCCAGTCTGATTATCCAGCTTCAGTCTGTCTCTGAATCTCTCATCAGCATCTTCATACTGAATTATTCCGATCTTCATCTGATTTCCGCTGATTTGAGCAATGCACATGTAATTAAAATACCATTTAATATCTTCTTGTTTTATTTCAAAATCAGTGTTTAAAGTGACTAAATCTCCCTCCATCACTGACACTGAGAATCCATCTGAAACAACACAGGGACAACCTGAAAAAGAAATGACAAATTCAATATACACAAACAAAACAAAAATTCACGGTTTACAATCTTGCATTTTCTGAAAAGCTGAGCTTATTGAGATTGCCACCACCCTTTCCCTATGGGAATTTCATTCAACGAAGAATTTTCATATTCATATAACTTATTTCAGAATGAATGTTACCCATTATGAATATGAAATACAAATACACATAACTGAACCAGAGCAGCTCAGTTTGAACCATTTTCAAGAAACGGCCAAAGATGTATCTTTTTCGTCCACACTTGACCCATTAAAGGGATAATTCACTTTTTAATTTTTGATATGTTTTAGCTTACATCAAGGGCATCCAAGATGCAGGTGTCTTTGTTTCCACAGTATTTTCAATTTTGATATTTTTAGGTCAAACCGTTCTTGTCTGTCAGTCATATAATGGAGGTCTATGGTCACCACCTCAAAGAGCATGCACAGAGAAGTCCAAATTAAACATGATTTAATGACTCGTAAATGTAAGTACACATTGATGGCCTAAGACACAAAACGAGCGGTTTGTGTGAGAAAACGAACAGTATTTATATAGTTTTTACCTCTTGCAATGTTTCCTGCCAGATGTCAAATAGACGTTTAGAAGATGTCTTTAAGATGTAATGATTTAGAATGTATGTTAAACTGATGCTTTCCAGATGAAGTGATCTTTAACAGACATCTTGCAGACATACGTGTGCTATCTGGGCCTATCACTACCCCTTAATCTAAACATAACTTGTCCCTAAAACCAGAGGGCAATTATGGTGAATAACTGATGTTGAATCAACTAATCAGTTTTAAGCCTAAACTTGACATTAAAACTAAACATGTCCCTCAGATCTGTATAAACATACTACGTGGACTAACTTTATTGTAACAATTTCAATTCACAAACTCAAGGCCTATATCATAAATAAATAATATGTACTTTAATCTGTAGTAATTTATATAATTTAGTGCATATGCTTAAACAGGTTCATGCCATGTGTATAAAAGACACAAAAGCATATTCAGTACTAAAAAACAAAAGCATAGGCCTAATCGACCAACAAGGCTTGCCTTCCATCTAGTTCCTTATTTGGACAAAGGCATCTGTTAACAGGGCTAATATTCTCATGTTTTGAGGCCGGTTCTCTACAGATATTGAATAGGATAAAGGTTTTGGATGTGCCAGAAGTGCAAAGTGAGGCTTTGCCTGGTCACTGGACAAAATGCTCACAACTGTTTTCTCAGCTTCCATTGCCCATAGAATGTTGTGAGGCACCACAGGGAAGATGGTAGAATTAAAAAACAAAACAAAAAAAACAAACAAACAGGAAAAGGTGTTTTAAAAATCGGCACATGAACTGTTTAAAAAGTTATGAAATATTAAATGTATATCCTACATAGGCAATGCATCTTGGGAGAAAAAGTTTTCAATTTTCTAATGTTGTGTGGATAACATGAAAAATTTTAGCTAATTAATTGTTCATTAAAGGTTTTAAAAGTTGTCATATGAACTGTAATAATAATTTAAAAAAAATAATACATTACAAAATGTTACCCTAAACGGGCAATGTATCTTGGGAGATACAGAGTGTAACTTAGAAAATATAGGTCATATTTTGAAAAAAAAATGCATGAATTGTGTCATTTTAGTCTAGATACATACAAAAATAGCAATGAATAATTTTTCCATCAAATGTATTTATGCTTGCCCCTTTAAGGGTTAAATACCTTATTATGGGCAATGTATCCCCCAGGATACAGACATTCAATGCCTGATAATCAAAGTTGTGAGAAGATTATTTTGAAAATATCAACAAGAACTTACATTAGATGACCCATCACCCCATCAGTGTTTCTCATCAACTGAAACCAAATAATGCCCCTCCCCCATAGCCCTTCCCCCTACAACCTGTTAAATGAATGTATACCCCAAGATACATACATAAAAAAATGAACATTAATGCCCTCTCAAGTGAAAACTTTAATGCGATGGGGTAATATGGACTTCAGGAAAGGGAAGAAGGAGAATCTTGCATCACAGTAAGTGTATTGTGATTTTCAAACTATTTAACTAAACAGTTTTTATTAGGTGACAACATACAGGCCTACATGGCAGTTTTTGGTAAGCTAGTTTTTTTTTAATGCTTGACACAAATTTCACGATTTCAGTTCAATTCTTATGAATTGAATTGTATATGAGGAAAACATTTCGGTAAGTTGTAGCCCAGGCTACGGTATTACTTTTTTAACATTGTTAATTCGTGATTATTTAGCCTATTAGTGAGCGTTTATAAATAAAAATAAATGTATTGTCATGGTTGAGCAAAAACAGAAAAACGCGAAATTGATAATGAAAGCTTTTCTGTTTAAAATAACGCAATTGGAGTTCATACAAAACAGAACCACTTTCGGTTTCATCGTAAGCCCGAAGACATAATAAGTCTAAATGTCTCTTACCATGGTCGAATAAACACCAGAGCAACATAAGCATACAGAGAAACATCATGTTCACCAGTTTTCCTGTAACAGCTTTGTTTACACGATACGACACAAAGGTGAGCAAGTTCTTTCACTTCCGTGGCTTGACCGCAATGGGGATTTCCAAGAGGGCGAACCTGAGTCATTGTACACTATGGTCATGAGACTGTACACCTCTGCTAATTTCCCATGTTATCAGACTACTATCTAACTTGAGTGTTTGAAATATCGTCCTTGCGAACCGTATGTAGCTGCCTGCCAGAAATATTATTGTACATTCACACCGCCGCCAACTTGATCCGGTCATTCCGGTGTGGTGAAGAGATGAGTGAGAGTCCCACCTTAGGACCCCATAGTATGCCAGTAGTATGCCTGATCTAAAAGCAGTTTGTTGCCATCAATTTATATGTTTATTTGTTTAGCGCTTTTCAAGTAATACGTTTATTTTGTTTAGCGCTTTTCAATAGTCAACAGCAGAGGAAAAAGTCCGCGAAATATAAAAATAAAACTAATGTAGTTGTTTAAAGCTCAAATGTGGTTAATTTTCTATCTAAGTACTACCTATCTTTTATCTACTGTACGTTTTTATGATTTTTTTTAGAAGTATGAAAACAATCACATATCACTGTCAAATTAGGAATTTACGCATATTTTATACACATAAAAACATTGATATCAGAGTTTGAATATTGTAACATAAAAAAAACATCAACAACGTTGTTTAAACCATAGAAGAAGAAGAAAAGAACAAGTCGTTCCCTATCATACTTTTGATCAGCGCGGTCGGTGGATACGGGGACACTGTATAAAAGTTTTTCCTTGACCTGAAGTCTGTAAAACTCTGACATCACACACTCCTGTACAGTAGGTGGAGGTATGCAGCTTTAAATGCTGGTTTGCAATCCACCATTAAACTGTAAGAACAAGAAAAGCACAGACAAGCAGCTGATCCGACACGTGCGGTCGCTTTGGAGTTAATGTGCAATAATTAAACAAACAATCCAGCATTTTGCACACAAACTCGATCTGTTTTGCATAGGAAAACTCGACTGGCAAACAAACAGAATGCAATGAGAAACTACAAAGGTCAATTTGAGCAAAAATGCAGTGGAGTAACAATATAGCTAATATAAGTATATAATAATGTTTCAGAAATAAATACAAATACAAAAATAAATATAACATCGCAACTACATGAAAAGAGTGTTTACTATTATAAAAAAAATTGATTTGTGACCTTACTAAGGTACTCAAATAAACACAAAAACACACTTGACCGTTGTCACATTATTATTAGGCCTATTATTAATATTATTATTATTTCTACAAAACACTTTAGGCACAATAATTGACACCCCTAGATTTTTTTTACAAGTAAAATCTCTTTACTATATTCCCAGTAATATAAAAAATACTTTCTTTTTTTAGCACACCAGGGTGACTAGAAAATGAAATTCTATAGCAATTTTACTCATTGTTTCACATGATATGAGGAAACACAAAGGCCAAATTTACTTAATTGTCCATCACAATGAGTAAAACCAAAGAATATTGATCTGATGTCCACCAAAAGATTGTTGAGCATCACAAAATAGAAAGGGGCTGTAATAGCTAAAGAATTGAAAATACCCATTTTGACCATCAGGGCAATAATTAAGAAGTTAAAGTTCATAACATCTTTAGTTTACTTAACCAATAAACTAAAGATGTTATGAAACTGCCAGAAAGAGGACATGTTTCTATATTGTTTAAATACACATTGTGTGGAGGACAGTTTGAGTGACCAAAGATCTCAAGGATCACAGATGGAGAATTGCAGAGAATACTTGAGTCTTGAGGATCAGAAAGCCTTAGAAAATAAATAAATAAAATCGGTCATCCACACATGATGTTTGGGAGGGTTTCAACAAAATTCCTCCTCACTCGTCCAAAAACAAACTCCAGCAAATTCAGTTGTCCGACACGACTGGAACTTCAAAGGGGACCGCTTTTTCTGGTCAGATGAAAAGAAAGAAGAAAAGAAAAAGGCTTTTTGGCAGCAAAACGTGTTTGGCAAACAGGGATGAAAAGTACCCAATGCATATGGTTAAAGTTAAATATATTGCTTGATCTTATATGTTGTGGGGCATTTTTTTTTTGTTTGTTTATCAAAATACAACAGAGTAATTCCTCACTGCTATCGAATGAATTACTTTTGTAACTTTATAAAGATTAACCTAGATTTCATTTCTACAGTGATTCTACTGCACAGAATCAGGTCCCAAATCAGGACAAATGAAGACCTTGGCAGCTTTGGGAGAGAGTGAAGGGGCATCGTCCCTTTGTTTTAACAGTCTATGCATGAAATATTTAGTACATTTCTTTTTAGGTTTGTTATCAAGGCAAACATGTCAATTATACTTGAGGTAGCTTCGGTGATTGTTATGGCGACTTTCTCCTGTTCTGAAATGCACGTGCTAAAGATTTGTTCTTAACACAATTAAAGGAGCCTTTTCACATTTCCCACGAAAGAGTAAACACCATAACATTATTTTGCTGATAGTCAGGATAATCTTCTTCCATTTCCTTTTTCTTAACTTTCTCATCTCTCTTAAAGGGACGATGTGTACTTTTTTAGGTAATTTATTATCTAAAATCAATATTTTATTCGTAAATATGTCCTCAATGGTGTACAAATACCTCTGCCAATTATCTGACTTATCCTTGTAAACTAATAATTTGTTATCTTTATATACATGTGATGGTTAGGTCTACGGAGGCTTCCATGTAGTTCTGCCATCTTGAAAAAATATAATAGCAGAGAGGGACAAAAATTACAAGGTCATCGCGTTTCCACAGCACGTTTTCCTTCAGAGCCAGCGTGACTGAAGCAGCAGAAGCGGAGGAGCAGAGCAGTGAGAGGCGCTTGGCCCGGCAAGTTTAAAGGGGTCTTGAACTGGCTTTTTAAATGTTTTTGTTTTGTTGTCTGAGGTCAACTTATGACGTTCGCTTGGTTTTTACATTCAAAAACATAAAAATGGCTATTTTCTTCCCTAGTTTTCAGCCTACTTGAAAAATGCTCAGATTTTATGGGCGTATCGCATTGAAGACTAGGAAGTAAACGCCCACTGCTGTGAGTGGAGAACAGTTTTGCATATTATAATGTGCTTCAACTCTGTCGTCTGTTTCGGTCGGTGCACGTGGGGGAATTTGTTTTGAAAACCACTGTTGTAAAATGGCAACCGGAATGATTCGCCCATACATGTTTGACCCAGAGTCCGATCCCGAATCGCAGGACAATGAACCAACAGCACCTCGAATACAACGGATACTTGTAGACACATACACATATATTATTAGATATCAAACAATCTGTAACAATGCAATGCTAGCCGAGTAGATTATTATTTCTAAAATAAAAATATTACTCACATAAGTGTGTTGCACCACTCCTGTTGGATCCAATATAGAAGGTAACGTAGACTAATCATGTTCCGTACAGATTAACTTTAACCGCCGATCGCTGAATAAATACTTATAGACACAGCTCGTGTAAATGCAAACACTTGTGTCTTTATTGATGCGTTACCACTTCCTTTTAACAGGGGTCGCCAACCTGACGTTAACATCAATACAGATATATTTAAAGTGATAGTACCACACCCTACATCCCCTTTCTTCCAGATAGCATGTTAAACAACTTAACACAACCCACTGAAAAACATCATGTACTGAATTCATCTTATAATCAGTCCATTTAGACAATTTTGGTGACACCAAACATAAAAACCATGATGAGGTATGAGCAACACAGTTGGTTTAGTTTTTAAGCCATGTACCAACATAGTCCTGATACCGCTTATTGGGTTGGCTAACTCTGCCTGCTCGAGTCACCACCAACTGTCTCTCAGATGAAGCAGCAGTATTAACCTCTGATGTAATATTAGGAGGTGTAAGTGGATTGCTTTTAATCACCGATGTGATATTAGGAGGTGTGGGTGGTGGGTTGACATTTTGAGCAGCTTCTCTAAGAGGTGTAGATGGTGGGTTGGCATTTTGGGCAGTTTCTCTATCCGGTACTGACGTTAACATCCTTAAACTCCAGTATTTCTGGAGCTTCTGGTTGCAGCATATGGACATCAGGTCCAAGACGTATAAGACCAATAGCAATACTGTCCTGTAGTCCCAGTATGGGTTTTACATCCCTATTGACCACATGAAACTTGAACTGCCCCTGGGTACAATGCAGTGTTACAGTGCCATCGGTTTTAATTGACTCACCTCCATAAGCCACTAAATTGACCTTTTCATTTGGGTCCACATCCACTGTGTGATCAACCACATGCAGCATTTTTCTGGGCAGCACATTACATTTAGCACCAGTGTCCACTTTTACCTTCAGCTGTCCAGTTCCGTTCTTCATTTCGAGCGTGGCAAAGATTTCCCCCTTCTGTGCAGGTGTGAGTATTGTATCACAGTAGAAAGTATCATCCATATGATTGTCTGATTCAATTGTCACTTCATTCACTCTACCCATTTCTCTCCTTCTGTATGAATTGGGGGCTTTGGGGCGAACTGTGGGCTGCGCTGGAGTCGATCGACAACACCTAGCAAAGTGATTAAGTTTTCCACAATTATTGCATATCTTATTGAGAGCAAAACACTTGCTGCGGTCAGGTGAGTGTTGGCCATTACAATTGCCACAGCGAGCCTTCTGAATCGAGCAGACTTCAGCTTCCTTGTGAAGTTCCTTAGAGCTTTTCTCTGACTGTTCATGGAGCATGCTAATGCTAACTGCCAGTGCAAGGGTGAGAATCTTTTCACGTAATAGCTGTTTGCGTAGGATGTCACTCTGTATCCCGCAGACGATGCGATCCCTAATCAACTCCTCACAGAGCACGCCAAAATCGCATTTTTTCGCCAGTATCTTTAAAGTGGAGACATAAGCCTGAATAGACTCACCGGCTCCTTGACTAGCGGTGTTAAACACATGTCTGTCCATGATGACGTTTTTCGCTGGCAAACATAGTTCAGCAAACTTTACCAATAGAGTCTCTGGTTCTTCGTGACTTTCCCCTCTCCATAAACAAAGGAATCAGACTTTTCCACAGCCTCCGGGCCGGCTAGGTTCAGTAGCGTGTAGGCTTGAACTTTCTTTGACTTATCCGACAGTCCTGCATTGCAATAGATTGTCCACTCTTTCTCAAATTTCCTCCAATTGTCAGCAACATTGACGTCAAATACTAATGGATCTATACGGCGGAGTCCTTGAGCCATTACCAGCCACTTCTGACACCATGTAAAGTGTCCAGTAATACACACACACAGTTCGTGTAAATGCAAACACTTGTGTCTTTATTGATGCGTTACCACTTCCTTTTAACAGGGGTCGCCAACCTGACGTTAACATCAATACAGATATATTTAAAGTGACAAAAAAAATGCATATCTGTGTAGTCTTCATTTCTCCCTCTTATATTATAATGAGTTTAACTCATCCGTCGCATGGGGGAAAACGTCCAATGTTGTCAAATGGCATTGGATTCGCCCATACATGTTCAACCCAGAGTCCGTGTGTTGCACAATTCCTGTCAGATCCAATATAGACGGCACATCATTGTTCTTTTCTCTTAATCGGTCTGCAAATCCAGCCTCGAACTGTGCTTGTTCTCAATACAATCCTCGGTTAAATGAAGCGAACATACGGATAATGTTTTACACTCATCTGCTGGAACGTCATTAAAACAAATTTTAACCAGGCATTCCTAATATTGGAATCCAGAGGAAGCTTATGCAGCGACTGTCTTCTTCCACGGCCAGGCACGAGCACAACATTTTGTACACTGAACTGTTTATTGCTGGGAGCTCGCTCCGGTTTGTCATCACGAGGTATGCTTTTGTTTACCTATGCGTGAAATGCGCAAATCGATGGGTGAGGGCTAAATCGGCCGTGTTGAAGTCCAGCGTTGATGAGCGGGTGGGTATTTTAGCGTCATTGACGTCATACTTCCACACTTTCAGAAACGAGACGTTTGTTGAGGCTGGTGTCAATAAAAGCTTTTATTGGACTAACAAGGTTTTTTTCAGCTCTGAAACTTACAGGATATTCTTATAATATGATGACCTCTTAGATGTCAAAAGCTCAAGGAAAATTTGATTTCTCAGTTCATCACCCCTTTAAAAGCATCTTTTTGTCAGCTGCAATGAGTGGCCACCAGTCTGACCAGAGGATGTTCCATTAGCTCCTGTGGACTGTCAGTCGATTGAAGAGACACCATTCTCCTGAAAGATAGAAACAGATTCACAGAAGGTAAAGCAAATGTTCAGGATTGATGATTCAGTTGCACCAACACAAAACAATGTTTTTCTCTCTGATGTTTGCTGATTGTAAAGACCCTGTTCTTCATTCTGAAGTCAAGCTGCACAAGAGAAGCACTCTCTTAAAGTGACACTTCTCCAGTTATTTTTAGTGCATGTAAATGAACAAAGTTTACCCATTCTCAAAATCGACACTATTATGACTACAAGTTTGCTAAGAGGTATTTCCTACTGAAAGTAAGGGCAGTATTTGACTCCGGTAAGTGTATCTATAACAAACTGGTGGGAGTGGCCTTGGACAGCAACATGCCCAGTGCATTATGGGTGTTGAAGTTTTTCTACTGATTTAGCAAAATGGAAGACAACAGCTGTTTTTCTTGTTTTCTTTAGTCACGTGGCACCCATTTCAACAAAATATTACGCCTTTCTAATGTATAGGCGAAAAGGTTATAAAGAAAGTCCATTTCAAGAGCAGTTAATAAATCAATCAATATTGGTGTTTCTTTCTAATGATTTCTGAATGAAATCAATCATGGTTTCAGTCAGAAAACTTTAAACATAAACACCACTTACACAGATCTCTATCTGTTTTAAATTCAGTTTTTGCAGACAGACAGAGCTCAGAGTATCTCACCTGATGATGATCATGGCACTGTGTCCATTTTTCTGTTTAAACAACAACAAACTCTCTTACTCTTGGTCAATTAAAAAAAAAATACTTTTACTTATTTTTGAAGAATATTTATGCACAAAAAAATCTTTGATTTATATTTTCACAGCTTTATATGAGCTGTATGTAATACTTGCCTGTTTGTTTTGATCTGTGGTGACAGTAAATCCCAGCAGCCACAAGCAGAATAACACCAACACCAGCAGCACATATTACTCCTACAGCAGCTGAAGATAATCCTAAAACTGGAACAGCTAAAGACAGACACATATTATACCATTTCATTATTACTAGAGATCAACTGACAATCAACTCTACCAATCCACCTTATTCTTCAAAGCAGAAATAATGTGTTTTCTGTGATTGTGAGAGACTTCTGATTTATTACCAGCTAGAGAGAATCAATGACAAGAATATCAAAGTGCAGTAAAACTGTGTGTTTCTATTTAAGTCAGTACATTCAAATAATATCATTAGAAACACCAGTTTTCAATATCAAGCGGCATAATAAGTCCAAACTCACTTTAAGAACCGGCCGCAGTGAAAACATTTACTCTTTGCGATTTAAATATAGTATATTGTATTTTAAAATGGCTTGAGGGAAAATGCATTGAATGATTAAATTAGACTCACCAGTGACAGAAACACTGAAGATCTTAGTGATGCTGAATCTGCTGTTGTTGATCTGTAGTTTATATTCTCCAGAGTCTTCAGTTGTGGTGTGTGATGGTCAGAGATCCAGTCTGATGATTGCAGCTTCAGTCTGTCTCTGAATCTCTCTTCACACTGATCATCTGTACAGTTTTTTCTGGGTTCATCACTGATTTCAGCGAATGAGAATCTCATTATAATACCACATTATTGAACCATTCAGTTTTCTTATTACACCAGTGTATAAAATGACAAATTCTCCCTCCATCACTGTCTTTCTCTTAATTGTATCTTGTTCAGCAGCAGAAACACCTGGAACACAAACCAACAGATGATTGCAGATGATCTTTTTGGGGAAAGACACCGACATGAGAGACTGTGGACATGAAAGCAGATAACGAACAGGCTCTCGTAACTTTCAATCTGAAAGCAACATTTATCTAGCCTGTTCCTACCAACTCTCGTACATTTCATTTGTACAGAGAGCCTGGCCAATTCCATTGTAAAGCGTTAACATTCCTTGAAGGCGAGTACTCTGTTGAAGTTTAAAACTATTGGATCTGCCCAGAGTCACTCTGGATCTGTCATAACCAAACGTTAATTTTTTGGCACGACTATAGCGCACAACCTCATCGCTATCGTTCTCAGCCACTCCCTCTGTTCGCTGATTGGACAGGTAAAAATTGGCGGAGAAAACCCACAAATATAGCGCAATTTTTACCAGTATTGTAGTTGAGACCAGCTCACTCGAGATCCAGAGTTCGAAGACCATAGAGGATTGAGTACAAGCTCGAGACCGAGACCAAAGAAGAAGTCGAGTCCGAGTTCGAGTCCAAAGTCGAAGACCAGAGAGGTCGGATAACCTAAGGTTGGGTCTCAAACCAGATTTAAAGATATCTTTAAGAATATGTAAAATATTTGGTGGTAACAAAAAAATTGGCACCTTACTCAAACAGTAAACCAAATATACCATAGAATCATGAACACTGTAATGGTAAAAAGGCCACATAGTGGTGTAAAGGTAATTTTATTACAATTATGACTTAAAATTATTACAATCAGTAATTGCTCTTTCACATAACATTACTGCACACAAATTCTGTGTGGCTCTTACATGTAAACTGAATTATGGATGATAAGGCAGACATTTTCGATACATAGTTGAGGTAGAGCCTTCACATCACATCTGACCTGGGTCCTGCTGCATTTGCGTGCCGCGTTATAGTCTCAAGTCATGCGCAGTTGCGCACAAGAAAGTCAGCAGTCATTGGACGTTTCAATCAAACAATTTAAAGAAATAGTAACAAACAGCAATAATCATGACATATTTTGAATGGGACTCAAGTGGACTCGGGAATAAGTCCTAATATGTTTAGAGTACGAGTAAATTCCAAGTCAGAAATGCACACGAGTCCATGACAAGACTGAGACCATTAAAATATCCAGTTCGAGTCTGAGTCCACAACACTGATTTTTACTCCTAATAATGTTAGTAATAATGTTATTTTTACTCTTAATAATGTTAGTAATAATGAGTAATAATGTTATTAATTACTTAAGAATAAAACTATCTAATGAAAAGACTACAAGTAGCAATATACTACAGTAATCAGACATTTCATGTGGACCAAAACCTTTCATCAAAGTTATAGCACTACATGAATTTTGAACAAAACCCATTCTTGTCTCAGGACAACTTTGATGATCTTTTTTGATCCACTTCAAATGTTGACTAATATATATACTTTAACAATCATCTTGCCTGTTCTGAATTAGATCTGAAGTCACTGAGGCAAGTTTGACAATAAGGATTTCTTCTGATTATGTCCACACATGACAGTACCTTTTTAAAATAACAAATTAAAATGCTATCGTGACATTATTATTTAAATAGATATAATGGATACATATTATATAGGCAAGTATCATTAGTATTACCTTTTAATTAAGCAAATTACATTACATATGTACATAGTAATTTATCTTTAAATCTACCAATTCCACTTTAAATATATATATACACACACAATGTCTCTAAATTAATTTACAGGTAAAGAGAAAAAAAAACACATCAGAATGTCATTAAAATATCCCTAAACACATTAATGATGTGCTTTAAATGTACAAGATTTGCATTTAAACATAATGACTCACCATATAAAATAACGTTGAAGGTGTTTTCACTGTCTCTGCTTCCGCTGCTGATCTGCAGTTGATACACTCCAGAGTGTGTGTTTGTGATGTTCATGATGGTCAGAGATCCAGTCTGATGATCCAGCTTCAGTCTGTCTCTGAATCTCTCAGTGTCTTCATTACACTGAACATCTGTACAGATCTTACTCTGATCTCTATTGATTTGAGCGATGCGAAGTGTTATTATAATACCATCTAATTCTGTCTTGTTGGTTTGTTTGAACACCAGTGTTTAGAGTGACTGAATCTCCCTCCATCACTGACACTTCATCTGTATCAACACCAGACACACCTAAAGAAAGAAATGAACAGTTAAAGCTGCAGTGGAGAGTTTTGAGAAAACGTTGAAATAGCCTGAAAATTTGAAACAAGCACAACGTACAGGTCCCACCCCCTTGCTCCCCCCATGGCTCCTCCCCCATGGCCCCTTCCCCACAGCTCCTGCTTTACATTGACTAAGGCCAGACTACAAACTTGATCTTCAAATCATTATATATTTTGCAATAATGTAACTTTATTAGAGTGAACCGATAAAGGATTTTGAAGGCCGATACCGATACAAATATTTTTGGGTTTTAAAATCTGATATTCCAATATATTGGCCGATATTTTTTTTTATTTTTATTTTTTTCAGAAACGCGCAACAAAACATTAACATATTTCCCTAACATTAGTTATTTGTAATTATTTATTAAGTTTAACTAAAATAATATGATAATGCATTTTTTAAAAAACTTTCTTTTTATTGTCACAACAGAACAGACTGATGATAGTGGCATTAGCTAGCTTTGTGGTTCGCTAGTCTATGATGAGTCATAATTTAGCAATGGTATAACGTCATATTGCAAATGGTAAAACATACATTTTCAATATAACAGGCCAAGGAGAGATGATATACGTCTCATTGCTATAACTGTCACGCGCTATTAAAGAAATACTTCAGTCACATTGTCAAAAGTTAAAAGGACAGTCAGTCAACTACACTATAACAACGTAATCGTAACTATTACTCAGCTAATTCCGCTTCACTCTCGGCTTATTTAACAGCGGCAAAACTGGACATTGATAGACACAAATTTTGTCATGCTTATTTGAGTTAAGAGAACTGATGGGGATGTTCTTTTAATTGTTATTCAGAAGCAATGTATGTATCGTGACCAACTCAACGAGTGTTGCCAACAGGGACAGTGTAGAGTGCCCTCTGGTGGACAAACTATACAACTCCAACACTCATGACATGTAATCAAGCGTGTTTTTCATCCGTTTTTATTTTATTTTTGAAATATTCATTTATCGGCCATTATAACTGATGATACCTGATATTTTGGAAAATGCCTAATATCGGCCAATAATATTGGAGTCTGCCGATATATCGGTGCTGGCTATAAACTTTATAACGTTGCACCCTGTCTATAAGTTATGAATAGCTAATAAGATAGTATAACGGTAACTAACGTAACAGTATGCAAGTAATTATTATAGCGATATGTAGGCCTAATGCTAGATAAGGTTTGCTAGCACATAATTTCAGCAACATGACTATCCAAGTGAATTAGCAGGTGTCAATTGTTGCTTTGCACAGTGTGTAACATTTTATCTACATGTAATGCAGCTAGAGTTTTGACACCGAGTTAATGGGCTCTGTCTAATTCTTTCGTTTCGCTCATTTATTGTTATCTGGATCTCTTTCCTTTTAACCCTTTCAACCGAGAAATTGGCAGTTTAGGTTGTTTCTCCGCCATTAGCGCAGCGCGGCACACCGGCGATCTTGAGTTTGAACGACGGTACACGCTGTGCAAGAGAGGGGTGTGATCAGCACGTACACGAGCGTGATTGACACTGCTAAGACACTCCTCCTGGCTCTGATTGGTTGTTTCTGACCGGGAGCGGTGTATTTCTACTAATGGCAATAGGACCACTGGGAGGAGCCAAAGGAGCTTTTTCACAGATTACCTGTTCTCGTATTCTACTGTCAGGACAAAAGTTACCTACAGCAGATTTAAGTATAAGCCAAAAAAAAAAAAAAAAAATTTTGTGGGTAGAGAAATATGTCTGGAACAGCAGAAAAACATAATTGATTCACACATTCACTTATGAGACACACATACATCTTATTGACTAATTTAATCATACAACACATCCTGATTCATATTTTGTCCCCCATCTGTGGATTTACACAACCAAGTACTATAAAATTGAAATTCATAATAAATATTAGCCATAATGAATATTTAATAGATGACATGACTGCTGCAGATTAATTTCTGTGTTGATGGTGTTGGCATAGAAACACATAAATCATAAAACAGCTCAGGGTAGAATGTTGCACGTTATCATCATTACGTCAAGGTGATATATGTCCATGTTTTAATATTTAGACCACTGCTATTATTGACTGATATCAGGACATGAAGAGTTTCAACCAGAATAACGAAAAGTGTTTATGGAAAAAATGTACAACCCTACCTTTAACTGTACAAGACTTGTTTATAAACACTGACTCACCATGAACAGTAACAATGAAGGTTTTTTCACTGTTGCTCAGTAGTTTATAAACTCCAGAGTGTGTGTTTGTGGTGTGTGTGATGGTCAGAGATCCAGTCTGATGATCCAGCTTCAGTCTGTCTCTTGAATCTCTCAGTATCTTTATTACACTGATCATCTGTACAGATCTTACTCTTATTCTGATCTCCACTGTTCTGAGCAATGCAAATGTCATTAAAATACCACTTAATATCTTCTTCTTGTTTTATATCAACCCCAGTGTTTAGAGTGACTGAATCTCCCTCCATCACTGACACCGTACACTCCATTTGAAACAACACAGAGAAAATCTTGAAAAAGAAATGAACAATTCATTATACACCAAACAAAAACATTTACTTTTAGTCCACAAGTAACCAAAACAGTTCAAAGGTTTAAATACCCCTGACTAATCGATTACCTGGATGATTAATGATAAATTAATTTTCCAGCATCTCTTGCATATTTAAAATCATTCCAGCAGGGACTGTATAACTTTGAGATCCAGATTTTCATAATGAGGCTGACTGATGACAGAAATCTTTTTCAAAAATGTACTAATTACAAAAACTGGAACCATTCATTGATGAAAAGAAAGAAACAAGAGCTCTTTTGAAATGAGTGATCAGGGAAAATTATACTTTTGTCTTCTGGGAAACATGCAAATACATGTAGCTTATGAAGGGCAGTACTGAATAAAAAAGATCTTTAAACAAAATAAAATGTACAACCTAAGATAATGTATTTTCTTCTTGAGCATCATATCAATATTTTCACCTTTATTAATATTTTGAGTCCCTCAGTTGTCCTCAGCGTGTATTATGCTGGTTCATGTGTATAAAGAAAACAAAAGCATTCAGTACCATAAACAAAAGCATGATCTTCAGATATTTAAGGGGGTTTACTGCTGGACTAACAGGGACTTCACTATCTATTTGAGTCAAAGTTCAAACACCAATGTTAACGTAGGAGCGTATGAAACACTGCAGGAAGTGTTTGAAATTTAAGCATAGGCTATCTTTGCGAGGGAAAGCAAACAGATTTGAAAAATAATATTGTTTTCTTGCATCCAATTTTTTTCCACAACCATGTCCCTTTAGGGACTACATAATAACACACACCGCAAAATACAAACAAAATAAACGCATTTATGTGCAATACATAGCCTATATTTAAATATAAAAATGAGAAAGCAACTTTCACTTTCGTTTTCACCCTCTGCCACAAGAGACATAATAAGCCTAAATGTCTTACCATGGTTGAGTAAACACCAGAGCAATAAGAGCCAACTGAAGAGAAAATTCGTCGTTGCCTGGAGGGCAAATTCAAAACATTGCTTCATAATTGAATAAGTGTGTTCGACGTCGACATATGTAACCGGTCGGTGAGAAAGGCGGGGAGAAGATGCAAATGATGTGAGGATTACGGAGGCGTCGGAGCTTGTGTCGAGAAAAAAAAATGGTTTTGCCAGATTGAGCCGCGACTGGAGGAGGCTTGTTGTTCATGAAAATCACGTGACTTATGAGAAACGAATGGAAACCTTATCGGTTACAGTCTGAGCGTCGCTTCTCGGATCAAGGGCGTTCGCAACTCGGCCATCGTTCTTGGGTGTCGCAGGAGTTGAAGATCGGTGTAATAGTGTCTGCAGTTTCTCTCCACAGACTCGGAAATCAAAAGTATGATGATGGGAAACGAAACGACTTGCTGACGACACAACATCATTGCTCATTGGTTTAAACAACCGTGATGTATTTTTCTCTTAAAATAGTTTAATTTAAAACTCTGATATAAGTAATGTCTATAAATTATGCGTTAATTTTCCTATTCTGTCTGACTGTGCTATATTTATGGTATGAGCGGCAGCCAGTAGCCGCTATAAGAGGCTGAAGAGAGGGATTAAAGGTTGAGGCGTTTCCACTGCAAATCCAGCTGGCTTTATTGTAGGCTAACATTGATGAACACAATACGCCAGCTACAATAATAATAATAATAATAATAATAAAACACAATAACCCAAACATGGCATATAGTATATGTGATTGCTTTCATATTTCTAAAAATATATAAAAACATGTCTGCAAGACATGTCTGCTGAGCCCTGATTTTTTTATTTTTCATTTAACCTTTATTTAACCAGGAAAAGTCCCATTGAATTACAGTAACTCTTCTCCCAGGGAGTCCTAGCCAAGATAGGCGGCCAAAGTAAAAAAAGGACAGGACAAAAATTTACACACCACACAACAAATCTCTATACATAGACTATGCATATACATACAAGACATTTGTTTAACTTAAGAATACAAACATATAATTTAAAGGGTACCTAGTTAAAAACGATTACACCGTTCAGTCAAAGTTGACTTTTAAAGGTTTTGAAGTCTTTTGGTCTGAGGCGTGATGCCGTTTTGTCCAATGATTGAAGCCCTTTAGATCTGAGGTATGATGACGCCTTTTCATCATATGAGTGAGGTCTGAGGATGTTCACCCTTCATTAGCCAGCATTGGCCACTTTAAGAAGCCTACTTCTTGAGCACTGGTTACAACTTCCCTTGCTGTTAAATTACCGGAAACCAATCTAGCAGTACTTTTTGAAAAGGTCCAGTTCACACATCCATGATCTTCTTACCGGTAATTTACCAGTAAAGACTGAATGTGTGAAAGGGGCCATTTTGTTTTTAGTAAAACCAACTGCAGCAGGTTTCAGTTTGACTCAGATGTGTCAAGTGTCACGCCTCAGAGTCTTTTACCTTTTCAAAAATACCAATTAATTGGTTCTGGTAATTTACCATTAAGGCAAGTTGTACATTCCCAGTAAATGTAATGTGCTCTGTGTGAGCGTGGGATGAAGATTACCAGTATTGTCACGGATGAGGTCAGAACATCGTAACAAGTCTGCTTTGGGTCAGTCATAAAGTTATTTTGGAGATGACGTGGACCGAGTAGAAGCTACTTCAATTTTTGCATCCTCACATCTCTTGCAAAGTATACTTGAGCCTTGGCGTTTTTCAAATAGTTTTTCTACTCTAATGTACCCTTGTTGTCAATAATTTTATCCCTTCAAACTCATCTTTGATCACCAAAATGACATACTTAAACTTTTTTTCATGCCTAAATTAGCTTGAATATAACTACACCCTTGCCACATGTAGTATATGCAGTTCTATGAATATGCAAATGATCATTTCGCTAGATAAGACCCTTATAAATAAGCAATCGTTCACTAGATAAGCCTTATTCATCGTCTGGTGTCGTTTAAAGCCCTTTGAAGCTGCACTGAAACTCTCATTTGGACCTTGAACCGTTTGGTTCCCAATGAAGTCCATTATATGGAGAAAACCCTGGAGTGTTTTCATCAAAAACCTTAATTTTTTTTTTTTTAAAGTGAACTACTCCTTTATGCTTGATAGTGAACTTATTAAAGTCGTAATAAGAGCTAGAAATAAACTATTTTCTTAATGTAACTAGAGACTGTATAACATGTGTTCAGGTTTGTTTGAACTAGGAGGGTCAGGACTCGTTGTGGGAGGATTCACACAGAAGACAGACGAGTGTTTTCAGCAGAAAGTTTTATTATATTCCACACTGAACGGGTGAAGAAAATGTTTGTTTTGTTCTGTTTGTGCTGCTGTCGTCTGACTGGTGAGTTATAAAGCATTTATATGACTTAATATTTCAGAACAACACTTACCGTAAATCCGCTGTAGTCTCTGTTTCCGAGAATTTTAAAATTGTGATTTACAGGCCTTGATAATAATATTAAAGTGTTACAAGTCAGGGAAAATAACAGAAAATTATATTCCAAATAAACTAAATGGGGCTCAGAAAAACGCTTCTCAAAACTTAGGGGTTTTTTTCTGCATGGGTTACATTTAATTAATTTGAAGGATTGTTACTAAACATACAAATACAAATAGTCATCACTAAAAATTATTTTAAAAATACTTAGGTAGTAATAATGAACAAATAAATTAATTAGTCATAAAGCAATTAAAATATATCAAACACGAGGGCCGTTGCACCAGACGTAGAGTAAAATATTTAAGACTTAAATAACTAAAACTACAACCAGACACAACTACATTCAGGGTAGATAATTCACAATGATTTAAAATGTTGCTATTAATGAGAACTCTATTGTTCATGTCATCACAACTAATGAAGCCAGAGCTGATTCCAATGCGTAACAATGTTTTTATGTCTAAACTATCCGTACTTTACAACACAAATGTCCAAAACATGTACATTTTAATTTATTTTCCAGTTTGTTAAATGTGAGCGAGCAAATGTCAAAGTTTTCTTTCTGAAAGTTATGTGCATAGGCTAAAACTAATTTACCTGAATTTAACTAAGAGTTATGTAATTATGTTGTGTTGAATAACATTGCTTTATTTTACAGTTATATTAAATGATTCATAGGCTAAATATCGCTTTGCTGTGAATGGATTTAAAGACGTGAAATATTATTTCCAATATTAATTACTGTCCCTCCGAGCAAGAGAATGCATGATGCACAGTTTTCGCTTATAATCCCAGATAAATTAATATTTAATATGTCCTACATTTTATATTTCCAATATTATAAACATAAATTTAGTTAGGTCAGTTACATATCGGCAGTGTGTATTCGGCAAACACATTTCACTTATCATGCGCAAAATAACCATAATCATTACAGTTTATGTCTGCACTAACAATTAATTCACTGACATGAAAGTAATCTATTCCAAACAACTTTTTTTTAACTTTACACCTTTAAATGTAATATAGTCTCAGATGAGATGTGAGATACTCCTGGATGGTGCAACAGGTTTTAGTCTATACAGGACTTTAGGTGTAGCTATTTTACATCCAGTCTAGTCTTATATTGGGATGTACGTCCAGCTGGTGCAACCGACCTCTGGTTTATAAAACCATCAGAAGAAACATTAATTTGATCCTGTTCATGTTCTCAGGTGTGTTTGGTGATTCAGTGTCAGTGATGGAGGGAGATTCTGTTACTCTAAACACTGATGTTACTGAAATACCTGAAGACGATGATATACTGTGGAAATATGGAGCTGAAAACTCTCTAATAGCTAAAATCAGCATTGAGAACCGAATCTTCTCCACATATGATGATGTTCCTGATGGGAGATTCAGAGACAGACTGAAGCTGGACAATCAAACTGGATCTCTGACCATCACACACACCACAACTGAACACACTGGAGTTTATACACTAGAGATAAGAGGAGCGAAACGATCATCAAAAACATTCAGTGTTTCTGTCTATGGTGAGTAGATCATCTGTCCTGTCCTTCACAACTGAAACACTGAGTATTTAATGTTTACATTTGCCTCAACAGATTTCAGATTTCGCCTCAATAGAAATAAATGTTTGTGGTAATCAACATAATGACAATAATACATTGGATTGAGCTTAAAGGGATACTCCACTTTTTATGGAAATAGGCTAATTTTACAATTCCCCCAGAGTTAAACAGTTGAGTTTTACCGTTTTCAAATCCATTCAGATGATTTTCTGATATTTAGAAGAATATCAGTAACCAGACAGTTTCTGGTCTCATTGACTTCCATAGTATATATTTTTCCTATATGGAAGTCAATGAGACCAGAAACTGTCTGGTTACTGATAATCTTCTAAATATCAGAAAATCATCTGAATGGATTTGAAAACGGTAAAACTCAACTGTTTAACTCTGGGGGAATTGTAAAATTAGCCTATTTCCAAAAAGTGGTGTATCCCTTTAACTTGTAGTGAATTTTTGAATATTTCTTAAAATATTTAGCCCTACATATTGAAATGTTTGATCATTTTATAGTTACAGCGAGTCACAGAAAGACTTGCTTATTGTCAACACATTACGCCGAAAATGACATTTTATCCATATCTCTCTTTATTCTCTCATGTTTCTCAGCTCGTCTGCCTGTTCCTGTCATCATCAGTAACTCTTCACGATGTTCTTCAAATTGTTCAGTGGTGTGTTCATCATCAGTGTTGAGTGTGTGTGATGCGACTCTCTCCTGGTACTCAGGAATGAGTGTATTGTCCAGCATCAGTGTGTGTGATCTCAGCATCAGTCTCTCTCTACCTCTGGAGGTGGAATATCAGGATATAAACACCTACAGCTGTGTGCTGAACAATCCCATCAGCAACCAGACCACACATCTGGACATCAACACACTCTGTAGACACACATGTGCAGGTACAGCAGCACCCATCATATATGTGTGTGTGTGTGTGTGTTTACTGACCTGATCTATCATGTTATATATAGAGTAGAGCTGATATTAATAGTGTTAGCTGTAGACGGACAGATTCACTCACACTAATGGCTCATCATGTCTATTACAGGTCAAGGCCTACCTTTATTGTTCATAGTGTTGATCTCTGCTTCTGCTGGATCTCTGATGATGATTGTTGCTGTAGTCGATGATCTTCTGCCTCTGCAAGAAATGTAGAAAAACAGGTCAGAAGTGCAAGCAATTATTCCGTGCACATCTTTATCTTTAATAAAATAAAAACGGTCATTGTAACATATCTGATAACTGTTAATGCAGTCGAGAGCGAGGAGGAAGACAGGACTGGTTCACCATTGTGTAAACCAACAAAACGACAAAAGGTAAGAAGTTAGTGTGATTGAAGTTTGATGATTGAAGTTTGCAGCATCAGACGGCCAGTGAACAGACGCTTGTGGTCTTTAGACTCAACCGTCACTATTACCTTCAGCAGAGAGCAGATCAGTGTGAGTTTTTCCATTTAGCAGGGCTATGTCGATTCTGCAGACCTAAAAATAACCCATCAGAAGTTTAAAAATGTATAGAAATGTTTTTAAAATGTATCAAAAAATGATTGTTTTATTTTTTAACAACATTCATTGATAAATTATTACATTAAAGTGTTAGTTTCATCAAAGCATAAAACACATTAAAACATACAGTACAGCAGCGATCGATAAAGGGTTATTAGTTCACCCTAAAAAATGGCTCATCCTCATGTCGTTCAAAACCTGTAAGACCTTATTTTTTGATGTTCAGAACACAAATGAAGATCATTTTTATTAAAATCTGAGAGCTTTCTGTCCCTCCGGAAAAAAAACAACCACCATAATTTATATTATTTACAAAATATATGTCTGAGATTAAAGGAGTAGTTCACTTTAAAAAAACAAACAAAAAAAATAATAATTTACTGATAATTTACTCACCCCATGATCATTCAAGATGTCCATGTGTTTCTTTCTTCCAGTTGAAAATTAATTAAGGTTTTTGATGAAAACATTACAACATTTTTCTCCATATAATGGACATCAATGGGAACCAAACAGTTCAAGGTCTAAAAGACAGTTTCAGTGCAAACTGTTCAGAAGGGCTTTAAAGAGATACTCCACTTTTTTGGAAATAGCCTCATTTTACAATTCCTCAGAGTTAAACAGTTGAGTTTTACCGTTTTGAATCCATTCAGCTGATTTTCTTCTGGTCTCATTGACTTCCATAGTAGGAAAAAAAAATATACTATGGTAGTCAATGAGACCAGAAACTGTCTGGTTACTGATATTCTTCTAAATATCAGAAGAATTGGCTGAATGTATTCGAAAACGGTAAAACTCAACTGTTTAACTCTGGGGGAGTGGTAAGATAAGCCTATTTCCAAAGAAAGTGGAGTATGCCTTTAAGCGATTCCAGGCGATGAATAAGGGTCTTATCAAGTGAAACATTGAACATTGATGAGTCTGTCTGAGCTGAAATCATCAATGTTACATCATGACGCGTCTTTAGTTTGACAAACCATTTCTATTTCTTTTTAAATATTCTTAACCCATAACAAAATCTGCTTTTATACGATTTAGAATTGTAGAGAAAGTCAGACACAGAGATGGTACTCATGTCACCTCTGTCCTCGAGCTGCTGCGTTCTTGCGGTTTAAATGAGCTGATGCAACTTTAGCAGACATTGCTTTGTAGACGTTCTGCAACAAGTGTCTTTGCTGTTGTGTGAAAGACAGTCATTATCAGCACAATTATCTTGACAATCCTGCAGAACTAAAACTGTTTGATGATTTAACGGTTTAAGAGTCATGATTGATGTCATTTCCTCTTGCTAGCATGTTAGCATCTCATCTGTAGTTTCAAAACAAAACAAAACACAAGTTGCTTTGCACAGAGAAAACTCAGTTGTTTCTATTGTATCAGAAATGTTTCTGATTGAGTATTTTTGTCTTGCAGAAATCAAAGACGGACGAGGTGTATGAAAATTTCCCCAAAAAACGATGATATGCCCATAAGTTGTTTTTGGATTGTTTAAATGTTGTTCTGTGTTAGTTTAATTGGTGCTCAAATAGCTAGCAACCATTGTTTTTTTTTGTTTTTTTAGACTGATCTTTGTGCTGCCTCCTGTCGCCTTTTTTGAACAATAAAAACCCAATTATACATAATTACATAAAAATATCATATTAGCATCTTATTTTAGCAGCTGTGCATGTACACTTAATGCTAGCTGATAAACCACACCAGACAATGGGTCCCGACCACCAGTTCATATTCCCCAATATTCCTGCTATGAACCTGTAGTGATGAAAACAGATCGTTATTATTACAATAGTAATTGGCTGAAAATCGTTTGTACTGATATTTTGTAACGATATGCCGTTTTACTTTTGTCTTGACTCTCCTCAATTGATTTAACTTTTAAAAGGCACCATCTGTTGGTTTTTATTGTATAGCTCTCAGCTGCTTTTTCAGGATTTGAAAGCATCATGAGCTAATGTGGAGGATATTCTTGAAATAAATGATAAATGATCTACTACTTTGTGTTTTCCTTAAATCATGGTCATATTTATCTAAGCATATTTTGGCATCTTTGTATAGTCTCACCTAACACAGATATATATATTTTTAAATTACAATTTTAACTTGTGATAGTAAAAAACTTCAGAGATCAAATTCATTTTATACAGTGGTTCATAGAGTTAAGCCTATGCAGCCATTAAGTACTATAGCCATATAGTGGCTATTGATATTATTGTTTTTTGGTTAATTTAATACCAAAATAAGACACCAGGTGACAGCAAAGTCACTTCATCTTTAGATTTTAGCTCTAAGAACCTATATTGGAATGATATTTTAATGTAGTTAAAAAAATTAAAAATATAAAACATAAAACAAGCATAATTTACATAGAAAATATGGTACTTTTTGAAGTATATAAATTCAAAATTACCCCCAAAATAAAAAAACCCACCATAAATGGATAGACAAAACTTTATCGAAGACAGTGATATAGCATTTATAATACATACAAATTAGGATCACACCTGAGTCCTCTGTGCCCACTTTTGTCCACAATTACGGGATTAAGGGCTTTAAAATGAATACGGTTTGAGGGTTAAGGGATCTTCCCTTTTCTTTTTGTGCGCACCTGTATATATTTATTTCACTGTGGATGATCTTGTTATTGGCACTGAAAATAAATTCCACCTTGCACAAAGTGCTTCTGCTTTCCTTCAGACTTTGACAACTTAATATTTGTTTCATACCTGTCATGAGACTGTACAGAGCTGAATCACTTCAGTGGAAAATGTTTCCTGTTTATTCTGTTGTTTATTATATTTTGTGATGTGTTGTGTTTTTCTTTTAGAGAGTTAAAGAGAAAGATTATGTGGACTATATGGAATAACTGAAAATCTTCAATAGTTGATTATACATTGTGTATACATTGCTAAGTATAGAGTTGAACAGCTTGAGTAAAGGTTAAATATTGAATGTTAAATGTTAGACACACAATGATCTCTAAAATCATGACAAATTCACAGTTTTCAGCAGTTATTATGTTGATCATAATCTGTTTTATTGGCACCCACCACATGAACAGAGATTTTTCAAGTTCATTTCCATTGATAGAAAATGTGTTAACAGGCTCAAGTTTAAGGCACTTTTTTTCTTTAAAAACAATTAAAAAAATAAAATCAAATAAGTTTTATATACAGGTGAAACTCGAAAAATTACAATATCATGCAACAGTTCATGTATTTCAGTAATTCAAATTAAAAGGTGAAACATATATTTAGTATATATAACTATACATATGCATGATTATACTTTTCAGAGGGCCAACATTCCTTTTTTATTGACTTCTTGTAATATTCCAATTTTCTGAGATTTTGAATTTGGGGTTTTCAAAAGCTGTAAGTCATAATCATCAAAATTATGACTTTTACACATATTCCAATTTTTAGAGTTTCACCTTTAAATTCTACATTCGTCAAATTTGCAAGGCACTTTTTTTGCTCAAAATTTTTGTCTCTTAATAATGTTGTCTTTTTTAGAGTAGTTTTGAGAAGCAGCTTCAGTTCTAGATACAGATCTGATCAAAAACATTATAAACCTGTGAAAGAGAGAGATTTGCACAATTACAAATATGTTCCATAGATCAGACAAACAGATTTAAAACAAGTCAAACATACTTTACCTGTTCTAACTTCTCTTTAACTCTTCAGGAATGTGGCGATAGAGACTGAACCGACCAGTCAAGTGTAGATGATCATTTCCATCACACAGTGATATATTCTACAATACAAACACATCAAGGAAACATAATTACAGGATCAAATCAAACTGAAAAATGAAGGAACTGAAACGGAAATGAGAGGGATTGTCACAGTATTCTTTACCTTGAACACCACACGAGTCTCTCATCTTCCTCACATCAATAGGGAATGTCACTGTAACAAACTATTCAGCAATGCTTTACAATTTTACAAAACATTTAAAAAATTTTTGTAACAAAGAAAACTCACTTTTACAAAAAAACATTCAATGGAAAACATCTGAAATCTATATATATATATATATATAAAAAATTCCATGACAACTTGCAGCAGCCATTAATGGTAGTGGAATATAATGTACAATACATTACAAAGACATGTGTAATTGTTGTAGCTGCTTCAAATCACCATATCTATCAGTGCAGTTCTTTACAGTAACTGAGATTCAGAGTTTGATCAAGGACACAATGGTGAGATTTCATGGATCAGCTCTTGCTGGATTTGAAATGCCCTTTCTTTGACCACTAAACCAGACATTCAAGCATCAGTGTGGAGTGTATAATATATATCAAGTATTCCCAGTAAAAACTCTCGTTTAGAGTTAAAGGAGTAGTTCACTTTTAAAAAAACTTTTGCTGATAATTTACTCACCCCCATGTCATCTAAGATGTCCATGTCTTTCTTTCTTCAGTTGAAAAGAAATTAAGGTTTTTGATGAAAACATTCCAGGATTTTCTCCATATAATGGACTTCAATGGGGTCCAAACTGTTCAAGGCCCAAAAGAGAGTTTCAGTGCAGCTTCAAAGGGCTTTAAACGATTCCAGACGATGAATAAGGGTCTTATCTGCCCTTCGAGTCATGACTTGAAAAAGATTTGTTCATTTTGATGAATGAGTTCGAACCAGGAGTCATGAACGCGCATCACAGAACAGAGCAAGGCAAGCATTTGTGCTTATAAAACTTAAACTTTTTATTTATTTTTTAAATGAGCGATCGTTTCGCTTGATAAGACCCTTATTCATCGTCTGGAATCGTTTAAAGCCCTTTGAAGCTGCACTGAAACTCTCATTTGGACCTTGAACCGTTTGGACCCCATTGAAGTCCATTATATGGAGAAAATCCTGGAATGTTTTCAGTCAAAAACCTTAATTTCTTTCAACTGCAGAAAGAAAGACATGGTCATCTTGGATAGCATGGGGTGAGTAAATTATCAGCAAACGTTATTTTTTTAAAAAGTGAACTACTCCTTTAACAAAGCTGATTGAACAAGGGAGGTATATATAAACATATACAACATACATACTGGTATACAACATACAACAGAGATGTTTCTCTGTCCAAGCTCACAAAAATATGTTCTAAGATTGTTTTGCTAACACTTGCATTAAGTTATGAAAACATTTTTTTAATATATATTCTCAGAATGTTTTCTTGATTATATAAATCTTTCATTCGTCCAATTGTTCTGTTTTATCTTTTTTCATTCAAACATTATAAGAATGTTCCTTTTGTATTTTCTATGAACATTCTGAAACAAGTAGCACATTTAAAAAATCATTACTAGTACTAAATCATTTCAAATGTGTCATGACCAATGTATAATGTTTTTTCTGATACTGAAATAACCCTGAGAGAACCTTCCCAGAACACTAGCTGAGTCCCGAGATTAATATTCCCTGATTGTGTAATGAAGATGTAAAAAATGTAACATTAAGGTATTCTGTGTCAGTTAATTGCATAAAAAAGTGTGTAAAGTGCACTCACATCGTGCAATATGCCATTTTTAGGCCGAACATTTCAGTCTTGAAACCATAATTACTTTCCTAGCCAGTTATAAGTTAATGTAAACAAAACTGATGATAGGTCAAGAATCACGTTTATAAGCACCCAAATGATCTGTTAGTAATCAGACTGATGGCTCAGATGGATTGACACGCCTTCATGTAAACACCCCAATCAATCCTGTTTTTCATCAGACTGAAACGATCTAATGGACAAAACATTTAAAAGTTTGACTATCTTCTCTTCTGATATTTCTGTCAGCTTTCTTTTTTTTGGGCTTGTTATCAAGGCAAACACGGCAATTATACTTGAGGCAGCTCCGGTGATTATCATCATGACTTTCTACTGTTCTGAACACTTAAGGAGCCTTTTCACATGTCAACGGTTCTCAGAAGTGGAATAACAAAAGAAAATATCCATGATAGCATCTCCACAACTTTCCAACAGAGGAAAATAACATAATAATAACAGTCTGAAAACTCATTATCAACTCATCGGTGCAGTCTCAGACTCATAGTAGCAACAGCCTCCTGTGGAATGCCAGTGTGATTAGAGGGCTGTTTCTTCTACACCATCCTCCTGAAAGGAAGAAGCAGATTCACAGAAGGAAAAACAAATGTTCAGAGTTGATGATTCAGTTACACACACAAAGAAAAGTTTGTCTCTCTGATGTTTTGTGAATGTAAAGACCCTGTTCTTCATTTGAGCAGTGCTCTCTTAAATACATCAATTATAATTGGTGTTTCTATGTGATAATTTTAACCCTCAATCAGGTCATGTGGTCTATACGACCCCAATCGACTTTTACTTAATAAAAAAAAGGTTCCCTTCATCTCAGTGGAATAAGATTTTGTGACTTTTCATACATTATCTATTTATACACACAAAAAAACTGGGATTGATTCGGTTGTTCTGAAGGTATGTAAAAAAAATGTTTACACTTCTGGTCTTCAGGGTCAATATGACCCCACATTGAAATGAATGGGAAATGTGAAAAAAAAAAAAAACTAAAAAAAAAAACGAAATATATTTTCTTCATGGGTCAAAAAAAAAAATCCAGCATAAATCTGAAAATTTTTACACAGAAATGAAGGCCTAGTACTAGAACATAAATGCAATGTATCATTAAAAAATAATATTTCATATGCAAGCTAATGGTGTAGTTGAGGAATTGTGTGGTATATGGATACAAAAGTACTTTATATCTCCAAAAACACAGCATTAATGAATAGATGAGAAGTTAACAAAAAAACAATAATATATTATTTGTATGATTAAAAATGTATATTTTTTGTACAATTACTCAATCAGTTGTTGGGGTCCGTATAGACCCCAAAGCCCAGAAGTGTAAACAGGAAACGAAGACCATTTGAAGGTTAATGAAACCACACATACCTTCATACAGAAAACACAAATACACACTACCTCAGATTTTAGCAGGAGGACTAGTAGCATCTGTCTGTGGATCCTTGAGGTGAAGAGAGGGGTGTCGTCACACTAGTGACAGGTGGACTTGAATTGTTATCACCAGACATTTGAGGAAGGTCATCCCCCTGAATGAAACCAAATTCACTAAAGTTAAAACAAATGTTTAGAGTTGATGATTCAGTTACACACACAAAGAAAAGTTTGTCTCTCTGATGTTTTGTGAATGTAAAGACCCTGTTCTTCATTTGAGCAGTGCTCTCATCAATTATAATTGGTGTTTCAATTAGGGATGCACGATATATCGACCACATATCGATATCGGCCGATAAATGGTCTTTTTTGATGTTATCGTTATCGATCCGATAAGAAAATTAGGCCGATATATCAAAGCCGATGAATAATAGATTATTTACTTCAGTTGAGAGACGCGCGCTGTTCACCATGACGGTTCTGAATGATTGGATTCACTTCAAAAAGAAAGATACAGTTCAGTGCAACATGTGCAGCACAAATCTGTCACATAGGCTTCATAACATTATAATAAAAACACGCATGCAAAAGAATGATGTGAATTCTTGTTCGCCAGTGTTTCAGCGCGACGAGCCCGTATGGGCGGAAAGAGCGCGTCTGTGGAGTTATAGCCTTCATGACAAGCACAGTCAAGTTCTCTTGAGCATTCGCAGCATTCTGTTCCATTGTAAGTTGTAATATGTTTATTTTGTGTATATAGGCCTATATATCTGATTAATCTAATATAGGATGCGTTTGGTTGAGTTAATGAACGCACGCGCTTCATTGTATACCGGTGATCATCTTTAGCGTGCGCGCAGCTCACCTCAAACAGCAATGCACTTTTATAACTATAATTGGGACTGTCATATACATGCCATTATAATGAGAACACTATTGTAATAAAACGTTGTGAATTCTCTGGGTTTAGTTGCCGTTTCAGCGCGATGTTGTGGAATAGCGCGTCCAGAACAGGGATTAGCTTCACATTATGACCAGCACAAGTTCGATTGTGCATTCACGTCCTTTTGTGCAGATAAGTCGTAATATAAAGCTGATGTAATATAAATATCTGATTAATCTCACATATCATGCGTTTCGTGGATTTAAACAACCTAGAAAAGTTCTTCAGTTCCCCGGTGCTCGTTCTCTTCAGCTTCAGCGCGCGCAGTTTAAACAATGCAAAACATTAAAAGCTATGATTTGCACGGTCATATAATTATATTCACCATTGTAATAAATTTGAAAATTCTTTGGGTTTGCATTCTTCAGCAACCGTCGAGTTGATTAACCTTCTAGCAAAGCGATTCAGTTCCACGTTCGTTATTCTCATCAGCTTCAGCTCGCGCAGATCACACAGCAATGTCATTTCAAACAGTAATGCTATTAAAGATGTTTACTATTAGGCTAGCCTATGTAATATTAAAATTGTTTAATTGTTTATTTTTTTCAAAAACATTGCGTTATAATTAATAACAAACATTATTTTGTTCTCGTATTATTTTCATCAACGACATGGTTTGATTAAAATAATTTCCTTATTGTCCGTGCAGAGGCGATTCCATTTTATTGATCCATGGCACATGCATTTTGTTTTTTTATATGCAGCCCAATGTTAGCCCTATCTAATGACTTGTTTGCAATATTTAGGGGGGCTATTTTATTTTTTGTTAGGCAATAGATTTTTTGATAACACTTTACAATAAGGTCTCATTTGTTAATGCATTAAGTAACAGAGAGCAATAGCCTTAATTGTTAGTTAATAAAATATGTGTGTTCATATTAGTTCACAGTGCACTGACTAATGTTAGATACAACTTTCTTAAAAATGTCTTATAAAATTGTTGGTTCATGCTAACTAATGCTACCAAAATTAAACCTTATTATAAAGTGTTACCATTTTTTAATAAAGAAAGTTGCCCAGTGTAAAATTAATTTTAAAAGTTAAGGAAAGTTAAGGAAGTTAAGGAAAAGTTAAGGAAGCTTGGTTAGTATATGTTTGATTTATGTTAAAAGTGTTTGAGACAAGGCTTTTAATTGTGAGCCTTTTGTTTATGTATACAGGCTATCAAAGTATATAAAAAAAAATAATTTTGATTTATCGGCCAATATATCGGTTATCGGCTTTCAAATGTAAAGAATTATCGGTTATCGATATTGGCCAAAATGTTCATATCGGTGCATCCCTAGTTTCAATGTGATAATTTTAATGAAACCACACATACCTTCACACAGAAAGCACAAACAAATACACACTACCTCAGTTTTAGCAGGAGGACTAGCAGCATCTGTCTGTGGATCCATCGAGGATGAAGAAGGGGTGTCGTCAGCACTAGTGGCATCTTGACTTGAATTGTTATCACCAGACATTTGAGGAAGGTCATCCCCCTGAATGAAAACAAATTCACTAAAGTTAAAACAAATGTTCAGAGTTGTTGATTCAGTTACACACACAAAGAAAAGTTTGTCTCTCTGATGTTTTGTGAATGTAAAGACCCTGTTCTTCATTTGAGCAGTGCTCTCTTAAATACATCAATTATAATTGGTGTTTCTATGTGATAATTTAACCCTCAATCAGGTCATGTGGTCTATACGACCCCAATCGACTTTTACTTAATAAAAAAAAGGTTCCCTTCATCTCAGTGGAATAAGATTTTGTGACTTTTCATACATTATCTATCTATACACACAAAAAAACTGGGCTTGATTCGGATTGTTCTGAAGGTATGTAAAAAAACAATGTTTACACTTCTGGTCTTCAGGGTCAATATGACCCCACATTGAAATGAATGGGAAATGTGAAAAAAAAAATAATATATATATATATATATTATATATATATATATGTATATATATATATATATATATATTTTTTTTTTTTTTTCTTCATGTGTCAAGAAAAAAAATCCAGCATAAATCTGAAAATTTTTAAAAACGAAGAACAAAAATTGTACGAACTTCCGGGTAAAGCCACTTCCACCGATTTCGATCAAAATACAGATAGAAATCATTTTAAGGGTGATACAGAAACATACAGTATATCTGGCTCCACTGCACATTCTTAGTGCACACACTCATATAACAATGTGTTAGGATTTTAAATCATTTGTGTATTTTATAATCCCCATAAGTCAAATATTGCAGTTTACAGCTCTACAGATTTGGTAAGGTAAACATGTTTAAAAGTAAGCGGTTCGGTTATGTTCTGTTTATGGGAGATGCTTCAGAGATGCTGACGGCCAGAAGTTTATGGGAGACGTCAAAACTATCACAACAACTTCCCTTTTGTCGGTGTTTAGCCAGAAACTATTGTGAAATGCTAAACATTTAGTTACAGAAATGACTTGCTTCAAGGAACATTTGCCCTTAAGGGTTTTCATGCATACATTGATGCTTTCCTAACTTACATAAAGTAACTAAAGTTTCCTGCACCCACTAGTAAAAACAAAACAAATTATATATGGCATCTGAATACTTTATGGTTTGCCTGTACTTACAGATCTGTCATCTATCATCTATCTGTAGTAAGTCAGTGTTTTGCAGACAGAGATTCAGAGCTCACAGTATCTCACCTCATCATTATTATTGTCCGATGTCCCGTTTCCTGTTCGAACAACAACAAACTCTTACTTTGGTCAATTAGACTACAAATTCTTTTACATGTTTTTAAAGACTCCTTTTGCACATTAAATATTTTATTTATATTTTCTACAATCAGCTGTATGTAATACTTGCCTTTATCTTTTGGTCTGTAGAGACAGAAAATCCACAGCAGCCGCCAGCAGAATAACACCAGCAGCAGCAGCAGCACATATTACTCCTATAACAGCTGGAGATAATCCTGAATCTGGAACAGCTGAAGAACACACACACATTATTACTAGAGATCGACTGAAAATCAACTCTAGCATGTTTCTTCTTTCAGTATAAAGTTGTATTATACAGATGTATTTGGTAAATGGTGGCATCTGGTGGGAACAACAGCAGCTGAATCAAGTGGGATTTACATGAAAACTGAAATCTTCATTATCAACAATAGACTTAAAAAATTGTAAATGTTACAATGTTACAAAACTCAATGTGACAATTATCTGTTGCTTTGATGTGCATGAGGTGATAGGAGATAGAATCCTCACTGAAAACATTTTAGGCTCCTATTTTAAAACTATTTCTAAAACTGCTCAGGCACTGAATGACTAAAATTCTCTTACCAGATGACAGTAACACGAAATGTCTTAGTGATGCTGAATCTGCTGTTGTTGATCTGTAGTTTATATTCTCCAGAGTGTGTGTTTGTGGTGTGTGTGATGGTCAGAGATCCATTCTGATGATCCAGCTTCAGTCTGTCTCTGAATCTCTCTTTACACTGAACATCTGTACAGATCTTACTCTGATCTCCAGTGATTTGAGCGGATTTGAATGTCATTAAAATACCACGTCATTGAATTAGTTTTTCTTTCTAAACCAGAATCTAAAAGAACAGATTCTCCCTCCTTTATTTTCCGAATTCATGTCGTTTTGCAGCAGAAACACCTGAAACACAAACCAACAGATGCTCAACGATCTTTTTGGGGAAAGATGTTGTGTATACAACATGAGAGAACTGTGCAATAAAACATGTTTTGACTTTCAGTTTGTTAAGCATAATTTATCTCCATTCTGTGATTATGAACACATTTAAAGTTGCGTCACCTTTATTTACATCTACGCAATACAACATTTGACAACATACAACATTATAACCACTGTATTCTCTTGTATAACCTCTGATTGCTGGTGAACTTAATTTTGAATTAATTTTTTTTGAGATGTGAAGCGATGTGAACAGGCTTCTCATCACTTAAAACACAAAAAGCACTCATATATTTTATCGAATAAGTGGAAATTGAACGTCAGCTGTCCCTGAGCGACTCTGCATTTATTAATGAGAAAGAGCTTTCGATCAATCCAAATCACTAGGGCTGTCAACTTTAGTCGTTTAGTCGACTAATCGGCTTCAATGCCGTCTTGGTCGACTGACATTCTTTATTGGTCGACCAGTTGCATTTTTTTTTTTTTACCAATAAAAAAGAAATTTTCAATGATTTAGGCTACTCCGTGATATTTATTCCTTTATAAGCAGTTATATATTACTGTATTCTAAATATAATACAGCCTATGTTTTATCCCCAACTTTAAATGCTTTAATTTAGGCTATTTTTTAACAGCGCCACAGTTTAGCGCACACACATAACACTCGGTCCGCACCTGTGACTGGCTGCGCTGCTGCTGCGCGCTCAGTAGGGATATACGTTTGCTGTATTCATTGAGTTAGAACGCTACTTGTTTTGGTTTTTAGTTTTTATCCACTATATGTTTCTATCTCAATGTGGCGTGGACGCACTTGGAAAAAAAGACGCGTCAAACCGCGACCGCGTTGCTTCCATTATGCGCGCGCCTACATTTGAAATCGGAACTTGAGCGCGCAAAAGACGTGAGCAGTCCCTTTAACGGCTTTATCATGCTGACTCAATAGATTGTGTTTTCTATATGTTTTTGTTTTTATTTCTACACTTAACGCATTTGAAAATAGCCTAAATAATGTAACAGAACGAAAATAAACCTATATGCGGTCCTACCTGTTATTATTAGGATTGTTTTTAGGCTATTTGGGTTTTTTGTGTGTTTGTTTTAAAACGCCTAGAGTCGGCTGGACGAAAGTTAACCCATAGCTTTGAAAGTAAAGAAGAATATACAGCCTCTGTATAAACGAGAGCTTTTGTTTGGATTTTTCATTATGTGGCAGATAGCAGTTATATTTTTTTTGTAGCGTGTGGTGTGATCAGGTCAGGTGCGCGATTGTGACTGTCAGGACAGTGCTCCTCACTTTGCAGTTAAAAAAATCACTTAATTTGCAAAGAATTGTATTATTGTTGTAGTTTTAAATATATTTGATGTTTTTTCGTTGTTGTTTTATAAATGCTCTATGAAAATTGCTCAAAAATGTTCAATCAAAACATCCGTCTTTTTTTTTTTTTGGTTGACTAATCGTTGCGCAGGACAAGACTTTGGTCGACCAAGGATTTCTTTGGTTGAGCTACAGCCCTACCAATCACTGCACTGTATCTACGAACGAGTTTGCATAAAAGTGGAGATTTCGAAACAACAGGCGTAGAAGGACGGTTTCTGCGGAAGCACTGCAGATGAGATCAATAAAGGCCAATTTACTTCTGCGTAGAGTGTGCAGTGTCCGTCATCAGGTTACGCACATAGGCGACGCCGTCGTAAGCATTTATACTTTCTGCGTTATGTTTGTGTTGCTATGCAGTTACAGCGCCGAAATGCTAGTTGGCAGAAGAGGGTTTTAATGTTCCAGCTGTGTTTAGATTCCTCAGTGGCTGTTTTGGGTTTCAGGCTACTACAAGCAATAGAGTGCCGAAGTTACGACGTCACTCTGTAGGCCGGAACGCGGAAGTGAGCTAGCATTTTAACACTCCCGGTTCCCTCGCTCTAAAGCCTATGGGGTTTTTGAATGGGTTTTTGCTAGTGCTGTCAAACAATTAAAATATTTAATCGCGATTAATGGCATTAATGTCATAGTTAACTCGCAATTAATCGCACATTTTCTAAATGTCTTTTGATTTCTTTTTGTTACATAATTTTTTCTCATTTTAATGCTCTTATCAACATGGGAAAGTGGATTGGCTTGTTTAGTGCAAATGTTTTTTTTTATTATTATTATTGAAAATAACATTGGAATAGTGTTCAATTTCACACTAACATACCAATAATCTCTCACACAATGTAACACTGTCTATCAATAAAAGGGTGAAAGAAATACTGACGAGGTCCTGATATTGGCGAGGGGGTGGAGAATTCGCATCATCTGTGTTGTGTGTGTGTGTGTTTGCTTGGCCATCATCAAGTGGTGTTTCAGACTGGAAGTGCTGCGATGATGATAGCTCAGTTCACAACGACAAAACACACAGATCTGGTGTCTGGCTTCGTCATCCACTCAAAACGTAAACTTACTATTTGGCAGGTGTTCTGACTATTCATGCCACCCATCGAGATTTGCTACTTATCGGATTATGCGCATGTGCAGACTCAGTTTTTTTCAGATCTTTTTTTTTTCAAAAGGTACATTTTCCTGTTATAATGTATAATTTCCCTTTAAAAAATGCTTACTACCATATGAATATTTGTACGGTCAGCCAGCTGAAAAAGAAAAACTGAAAGTTTCAATTACTATGAGGAAAGGTGTACTTTGACAAGTCAAAGATGAATATTTTATGATAATTTTTACTTTTCACACCATTTTAAAAATAAATACAGTAGTCTACAGTATACAGTAGCTACTTATAACTTAGAATTGTATTATAATTGTATTTCATATGACTTTAATCGGCATTCTGTGATCAATTTGCGCTAAGGTAGCATTTTTCGACAAGGCAGCAAAAATTGACAGAACACCGGCTCGCAAGCCGAAACGAGTGTGTGCGGCACAAAACGTCCTCGCGCTGCGATCTGAAACCCATTCATTTCAATTGCTTGCGCCGCGCGAGGACGTTTTGTTGCTTCTCGAACCAAAGCGCAAGCGGATCTAGCTAGACCGTATAACAAAACAACAGGCACGACGCACACACTCGATTTGGGCTTGCGAGTCGGCTTTGAGTGGATGACGGAGCGCGAGACGCCGAAATGGATCAGGATTCAGGACGCATGCCATCCTGTTGCAAAAGCATGTGAAAAAAGTACAAAGTTTGCTAGGACAAGACAGTTAAAAAAGACTGTTAATCGCGCGATAAAAAAGTGAGCCGTTAAAATGGGTTTGCGTTAACGCCGATAATAACGCGTTAAACTGACAGCCCTAGTTTTTGCTAAATCACCTGAAATAAGGTCTGTAGTGAACAAAGCCTCTAAATATTTTCACGTTTTGATCTATGACATAGAACAGACAGTTATAACCTGATTGTGTTTTTTAAAATCTTTATATAGGCTTCAAAATGTATAAAAATTGGATTAACTTGTAAAGATTATCTTGATAGACAAAACGATGTAAGGGTCACAACTCTTTGACACAGATATTATTTTTTTTGCAATTTTCCAAAAGTTTATAGGAAAATATCCATTGCTTTCGAACCGAGGGAACCCATGCGCCGCTAGCTTCCAAGTTGTCCTACAAAGTGACGTCATCACTTCGGCACTCTATGGCGAATGAAAAAAGAGCATATACAGATGGCTGTATTTCCGCACCACTTCAACTAATCGTTCGGTCACTTGGCCATTTCCATATTTTTAATTTTTATAAAAAATTTTTTATTGAATTTCCAAAATCACAGAGTTTTCTTCACTGAATTTCTGAATTTAAAAATGGCGCGGTACATAAGAACACGGCGGAAATGCGTAGGAGGAAACGCGATGATACCAAGCCGACCAAACACAGATTTTGCGGTACACGTCGTCGCGACGTGCAGTTACATTTTTAGAGGAGGTGCGCATCAGGGTATGGCGTATGGTACGCATCTGCGCGTATGCTACGCTGTACCTAATACATGCAACTGACGCCGAAGTATGAATTGGCCTTCACTCATGCGGACGCCACAAGTAAAACCCCCAATTTCCCACCAACTGCGGAATGGCTGCGGATCGGCTCCATTGCGTGTCGATCTATGCTCCGCCATCCACCTTCCAGATTTGGATTTGTTGCAGAACGGCTGCGGCAATGACTTGACTGATAGCTGAAGTCACGAATATGCGCTTCACCCACCCAAATTAGCTTCGGTTAAACATTCATATAATCATTTGGGTAAATGTGTAAGCTTTATGCCTATTTTTCCCATCGATCATGGACACAACAATGATTTCCCCTTGTGTTTATATATTTTCCTTATAATAGTCATTTGCAAAAAGAAAAATGCATCTGTGTAGATGAGAGAATCAGTGTATGCGCGTTGTTCACACTGTGTATTATGGCCAAGCATCGCGCTTAAAATAGCATCTGAATGCACGCGCAACGCGCCACTGACTTTAGACCAGGTTTTTTCTGGTCAGTGGCGCAATTGTTTTCTGGAACTACAAAATAGCAACAGGATTGTCTGCGCCAAAACACACGAAACATTAATGTGCAAAATAAGGACACTGATTACCCTTTCGTCTGATTATGAACACGATAGACACAATGGGATAACTCTGATACACAAAAGACAATAATTTTAGGCTGACAATTCTAAGAAACAACAGACCAAAAAACAGCAAAAATACCTCTGAATGTCAATGCGAAATAATTTAATAAACTAATTTATTAAGTGATTAAAATGTACAGAGACTTGCTTTTAAACATAATGACTCACCATCAACAGAAACACTGAAGATCTTCTCAATGTCGCTTCTGCCATTGCTGATCCTGCAGTTCAAAATCTCCAGAGTGTGTGTTTGTGATGTTCATGATGGTCAGAGATCCAGTCTGATGATCCAGCTTCAGTCTGTCTCTGAATCTCTCAGTGTCTTCATTACACTGAACATCTGTACAGTTCTTACTCTGATCTCCATTGATATGAGCAGATGAGAATATCATTAAAATACCATCTAATCTTCTCTTGTTGGTTTGTTTGAACACCAGTGTTTCAGAGTGACTGAATCTCCCTCCTTCACTGGCACTGACACTTCATCTGTTTCCTTCATCACTGGCACTTCATCTTTATCAGCACCAGACACACCCGAAAAATAAATTAACAGTTCATTATTAGATTAACAACATTATACAACAGAAAAGTGTTATGAAAATGTATTTCTACACAAATATTGTCTGTATTCATAAATGTAGCATGCAGACAAACAGCAGAAGTACATAATTGATTAACACACTCATCAGACAAACATACATGCAGCACACATCTGATATTTTGCCCTCCTACCTTAGCCTAGAAATCAAGACGCACCCTAGTGGCAACAAATTTTATTTTGCAGCCATGGTTTGTTAGCAACTCGTTGGAGTAATAATCAAGAGCTGTACTGCCGTACCATGAGTGCAGCAGGCGTAAATGACTACACAAACTTAGTCCCGAGTCACGTTGGAAGTTACCGAGCTGGGCACTACTTTCAGAAGCTGCATCATATAATTACGCCTCCTGCAGTCAGTGGTGCAGCAGTAAAGTTTCCTGATTATTAGGCAGAAGTGGAGTATAGTTCCTAGCCATATATCAGCCTAGAAGAATAGCAACTTTACATTTTTCCATCTTCAGTGCACAATGTTACAACAGAAGAGTCACAGATTTACATAGGAAAAATAACAAAACACTTAGGTCTTTTATTTATTTATTTATTTATTTTTTGAGAAATGCTAATGGTCTTGTGCACCTCAATGATGTATGTCTAAGCTATGCTAAAAGTGGTACCGCCAGAACCAGGAGATCGGCTGAATGGATTCAAAAACAGTAAAACTCAACAGTTTAACTCTTGGGGAGTTGTAAAATGAGCCTATTTCCAAAAAAGTATCTAATGTTAAAATGTACATTTTTAATGTAAACTTTGTCCATACTCTAGTCAGTTCTTGAATAATTTATGCAATTTTGAATTATTTATTTGAAACTGAAGAGCAGTTTCTTGTCTATCCTGATATTGTTCAAATGGTCGAAATATTAGGATGGGCAACGAATTAAATGCGTGATTAATACGCATCCAAAATAAAAGTTTTTGTTTATGTAAGATATGTGTGTGTAGTGTGTATAATTATTTTGTATATATAAATACACACACATGCATGTATATATTTAAGAACAATTTGTTCTTAATATATCAAATATTTATATTTATACATAATATTAATTATGTATAAATATATATAAAGTATATACATGCAAATATTTCTTAAATATATACATACATGTGTGTGTATTTATATATACAAAATAATTATACACACTACATATCTTACATAAACAAAAACTTTTATTTGGATGCGATTAATGACGATAAATGTACCAGCCCTCCAGAAATATGGGATTAAAGAAAAGCAATTAATGCAATTAATTAAGTCTAATTATACTTTACAAGATGTTAATTTGCTAACTAGTAATTACATTTATTTGGAGTTATTTACCCAACACTGATTGTGTATATCTAGTCTTGTACTCTTCAGGTTCAGGAAGCTGTCCTTACTGATGTGCACAAGCTCATTTTTGTGTTGTATTGCTCAGGAACAGTGTTATATTATATATGCATATTAACAAGATCCCTAATTTCCATATGCAAAAGGCCAAACAAAGGTGGTTTTGTTTTAATAATGTGCAACATACACAACAACTTTGAAGGAGAAGTGAATGACAAGAGCTTTGTAACAAGACTTGCTTTTAAACATAATGACTCACCAGTGACTGAAACATTGAAGATCTTCTCTCTGTCGATTGCTGCAGCTGCCCGATCTTCAGTGTGTATTCTCCAGAGTCTGTGTTTCTGGTTTTCATAATGGTCAGAGGAGATCCCAGTCTGATGATACAGCTTAATCATGTCTGTCTTGAATCTCTCAGTGCCTTCATTACACTGAACATCTGTACAGGTTCTTACTCTGATCTCCATTGATTCAAGCGAATGCGAATGCCTTTATGATACCATGTAATACTGTCTTGTTGGTTTGTTTGAACACCAGTGTCTAGAGTGACTGAATCTCCTTCCATCACTGACAATCTCTCTGTATCAGACACCAGAAGCTCCTGTAGAAGAAATAAAGTTCATTATGGCGGAACAACGTTATACAACAGGGAAGTGCTGTGAAAATGTTTTTCTATGGCTCATAAAGATTGTGAATAGAGAAAATCTGTCTGGATTAATAATGTAACATGTAATCAAACATCAGAAGAACATCATTGATTCACTCATCAGATGAGTCTCATGGACAATTATTATGTCAGAAAGTTGGCATAATTCACTATGTTAATTTTAACAAAGAGTTCTATTTGGTAATGTTTTGAAATGCGATTTCAAACAACTACTGTTGTCACACAAGACAAAATCACTTAAGAAACACAAAAGAACCAGTTCAAAAGTTATACTTTTGTTCATCTTTTGAACACACATGAAGATTTTTGGACCTCGAATGTTATGAAATGACACAAATGCTTTGTTTGCAAAAACAAAAAAGCAATTTACTATTTACTTATTATATATTAGTCCAGACGCATGTTAGAGACCATCAAAAGTGTTTTTTTTTTAATGCAAACAAAAGCACTCGTTTCCCTTCATAAACTGAGGTTGGAACCACTGGAGTCACATGCATTCTTTAATGGTTTCATGTTTTAGGGCTTGAAAGACAGTTCATAGACTGTCAACGGAAGAACAGAAAGCTCTCACATTTCATCAAAATATAATGATTTGTGTTAAAAGGTGAACAAAAGTCTTATGGGTTTAGAGCGAAGATGAGGCAGAATGATTAATATATTTTTTGGGGTGAACTAACCACATTTTAATGTTACTGTTGTTACCTGGATGATGAATGACTGTGTTTGTCTTTGTTAGTTGAAGGCTCTTTGACCCAAAAAGCAACTTCTGCACTTAAACCCATTGCAGTGACTAAGATTTTTTGACTAAATTGCAATTATTTAAAAAGGTGAAAACATTCACTGATGCTCAGACAGAAGCATTCCAAGAGCCTTTTCTGAATTGGATATCATACACGTAAATGGTCTTATTTTGTCTTCTAGTAAACATCGTTACTATATCATTGGTTTTATGTTTAAATGTGATTCCTTATTGATGTATCAGTGCATGTTTTCATGTTTTGTAATAGTTTGATTCCCTCAAATCCTACCAGAGTTAAAATATGGATCTCATAAGTTTAAGGTTATAGGGCTTATGCAGTGCCACCCTCTACCTATTAAATACACTTTTTGTGTTTATGATACATATGGTCTTTTTTTCTCCCAAACATTAAGCTATTGTTTATAGTCTATCTGTTTGAATCTCCTGGGATAAAACAACACACTGTTCTCTTCATGATCATAGTTTTAAAAAACAATATTTCCGAAACAATATATTTAAGTCTGCTCATTTTATACTTTATGTGGGGAAGGCTTCTTGGTTCTTTATGGTTATAGCTATACTGTATTTGATTATAGCTATACGTGCTAGCTTTGTGGGTACTAGTTCTGCTTTTTCAGGCAAATATAAATTTCTATGGGATCAATATCCTGTAGAAGAGTATTGCAACACAATCAAAAGATAATGCACGTAAATAGAAAATATTAAAAACACATGTAAAAATATATGTGTACAATACTGAAAAAAGAAGAATGCAACTTGTTCAGAATAGCAAACGTTGTCACGAGATCAAAATATAAATTAGCATGAATCAAAAAGTAAACACATTAAAAACACATTAAAAATGGTATTGCTCAAAAGTTTAACTTACTGTAAGTTCATGTTTTTTTAGTTTTTGTTGAGTTTTATTACTCTGCACCTTTGTGCTCTTACATTTTCTGCTCATATTTTGTACTTTCGACGCTTGTGCTGTTTTCTTCTTTTGGCTCTTCTTTTCAGCGTTCTGCGCTTGCTTTTCAAAAATGTTGCAGCTTGAGTTTCATGTAAATTACAGTGGGCTTAAGATTCACCATTGGTTCACTTAAGTTTATGCAATATATTTTTGTGTTTTTAATTTTTGATTCATGCTTATTATTATTTTTATATCCGTGACCACAATATTTTTGACAGGACATTGATCCCATCATTTTCCCTGATCATCTGTGAATTTACATATGGCCTTTTGGTAACACTTTCAATACGGTGCACTAATAAGCATTTAAATCATGCTTAACTAATGCACAATAATACTGAATTAATGTGTAACTAATGATTATCTAAGCTATTCATTAATGATTACACATTAGGACATCTTAACTGTAAGGTTAATGTGTCATTACATAGTAATTGTTATTAATTAAATATGTAATTGGAGATTTAATTCCATAATAACTCATTTTTAAACTAATAGTGTTAATTAATATGTTAATTACCAGAATGAGCCAAAGCCTTGTATTTCAACTTCCAGATAATGACAGGTACACTAATATGCATTAATACATCATTAATTACTTAATTGTTAGTGCAAATTCATGTGCAAATTACTAAATGACTAGTTAATAATGATGTGCCTCAACAAGTAAAGTCATAATGATACCTTTGCAAATCATTAGCTAATGATTAATTAAAGCAGACAACTGGAAGTTGAAGTGCATAGCTTTGACTAATTGTGGTAATTAACACATTAATTTACACTATTAGTTAATAAAGTATGTTATTAAGGAATTAATACACAATGACACATTGAATTAATAGCAATTCATGTATTACTTAATCTATTAATCCAACCCGAACTCTACAGAATTTTGAATTGTACGTTTACAGAGGTGGCCAACTCGTAACAATTCATACGACCTCAGCTACGTACAAATTAGTACGATTTTGCTAAATCGACATATTTTACGAATTGGCCAATTGTATGAATTTTGTACGAATGACCTACCCTAACCCCGCCCCTAAACTTAACCGCCATGGGTTTAGACAAAATTGGATACCGAATTCTGTACGAGTGAGGTCGTACAGAATAAGCCACTTTTTAATCACTTGGTGAATTGAATTACAATTGGTTCATCGTCGATAGTGTAGCAACCGATTAATCATCATAGACTCTTTATTAGTTGCTGATGCACAGTAATCATTAATTAATGGTTTAGTTCTTCATGAGTTATTTATTAACTGATGATTATCTGTGTATTAGTTAAGCATGAATTAATGATATTAGTGCACACGTTTTGTAAAGTGTTTACCGGGCTTTTCTTTACTCAGGCACTTTTGCCATGTGCCACTGTTCGACAAGCAAGCCTCAATGTCTACAGCTCGGCTGTTGCCAGTGGTTCTGAGGGTTAATAACTATGATTGAGATGTAGTTTGACCAATGTTTGCGTTACGCAATAGCTAATATGACTAGACCAACAGATCAGTGGCGTGTAGAGGAGGTGGGACTTCTCAAAAAGGTATGGCGTCTGTAGAAGAAAAAGCCTAAATCCTGAATCGGAAACATTTTTTAGGTCCAAAAGAGGACGTATGTTAACCATACCTTTACATTTTTATGTATTAAGCAGAGGCCTTTATGCACATGCATCTAACATTCTCAACAACAAATGCACAACCTTATAGCCACAATGGTTTCTTTAGCTAGATTATATTCATCTGTAGCCACTCATACTACGGACGTCAGTGCCATATTATTTTAAGATGACGCTTTATTAGGGTGATTGTCTGCATTGCCGTTTGCGATTGCTGTCACAGCATTTTTCACCCCTTGTTCCTGAACATCGCATATTGAGCAAATGTTCCCCACATTTTCATCTCAGTCTGCTCTGTTGGTTCTTTAATTTACCATCTTCAGTAAACATGCATGCATTGTTTTGCCTTTTTGAAGAAGTCTGTTGTTTAACCTGTTGCCTGCTGTGATTGTTTCAGTTCACATCCTTTCTAGAAATTATGAAAGGTTTTGATTCTTATAAGAATGGTTGTTTTATATTTTATTTGTTCAGTGTTTATTTCATTTGATTTTCAGTTAATTGCATCAGCACTGTTTTCTAAAATAGCGTTATCTCAGTGATGTTCAATTTAAATGGCATGTGGAATTAACATTTTTTCCTGGAAAGGACTAAAGAACATAATCATTTTATTGTTCAGACGAAAGGCAAAATCAGAACAGGTGTGTGGAGCCGACTAACATAGGTAGCAATTGTGAAGTTAGCTCAATGAATAAATGTACAGATATCCAAATGTGTGTTTGTTGGTAACCAGCACAAACTTAGTAATCGTTTCTCACATTTGGTTTGTTTGATGGTGGTCTGTGGCTACCGCTAGCTTTTATACCAGAATGATTTACCGACCGCCTGATGCATTTACAAGGCGTTTTCCACATATTATTATTTATTTCAACGCATGCGCGCACTAGAGTAGTAAAGCTATGACGTTGTTCGTTTTTTTCTGTTTGTTTTCGCGTGGACAAAATCGATATGCGACACAATTTTTCGATTTTTTTGGGCTTTGTCATGGTCAGGAAAAACACACTGCAAAATAATAACGATAAATGCATTTCGGTCGTATATAATATTTGCAAGCTGATACAAAACATGTCACTTTTGCTTTTGAACGAAGGAGACATTGCAAACAATAGCCTCTGCTTAAATTTAACAATGAAGTAAATCACACCTTAAAATACAAATGTAACATGTTTTTCCTCTCAAATATTAAGCGAAGAATAAAATATTATGGTTTCGGTTTAAGCCGAAGTAAACTTAAATGTCTTACCGTTGGCGATTAAACAACAGAGCGATAAGAGTAACCCAGGGATCTTCATCATTTTACCCCTCCAAAAAGCTATGCAGATTTCGACGAACGGATTTCGATGTTAAAAGAGATCTAGGCTACGTCAAACAGAAAGTTACCAAGATACTGAGCACAGAGCATACGCCTTAAGCCGTGAGGGAGGAAACCGGAGGAAACGGATGAGCGTCAAATGGGGGAGGGGATACCGCATTTTGATTGTTCGACAGATTTCCCAAACCATTAAACTTGAACACATAATATCTCTTGAGTCTGTTGTAAATAACCTTTAATTTTGTTATTTTGACAAAGTGTAATATTGTATTGTTTTGTATAGGCTTAACTTAATGGATCTATTTTGATGTCTGTAACCCCTCTGAAACCCTCTTTTCTTTCTGTTTTCTGTTATTGTACTGTTTTCTTTAATTTGCAATAAAAATAATAATAATAGAAAAAAAGACAGATTTCCACACATACGTTTGTTGTTTCCGGATTGAGTTGGCAAAGTGGACAGAGTACAATTTCTTGAGTGAAAGGATAGTCTACTCCTGGTCAAATATCTATCGGTACAACAAGTTGAAGTTGTAAGGACCGATTTTTTTGTAAAGTTAGCGTTACTTAAGTACTTGTTTTTAAAAGTACAAAGTAAATGAGTCAATAACTTGCTATATTATTGTTGCATTATTACAGGCCTCTGAAGCAACCTGTGAATACACTGACCAGTTGCTGGAGCTTACAGAATGTCACAAAACCTATATAAATTAAACAACTGAATTTATAAAAAAGACAGCCATCATCTTCATTTTTTATTTAACAAAGTACACATCGGTATATCCATTCAGTGCACATTTGAATCATGTGGTCTGTATACAAAAAAACTGCTTTAACAAACAGCACGACACAGAAAATACCTTTGCCACGAAACTAAAACTTTCAAAACATTTCTTGTGACAACGATACTATCTCTCACAGATCGAAGAGAATTTAAGCCTACAATCGTCAAACTTCCGAAACATTCTTCTCACGGTTTCATGCTGGTGGCGAGTTTCATAGTGCCGAGGCTTTGAAAACAATCAAACACCGTCT